>OMNN01065815.1:0-10896 GCA_900302755.1 Chromis chromis
AGTTTCACCCTGACCTCCTCCAATCAGCTTTATCTACAGTAACTTTAGTATATTTAGTTTTACCTTCATACTATGGATACTTTCAGAGTTACAGGCCCAACTTTATCACTTCTTAATGGACTTCTTCCATCATCTCTGAGCCTCATAACTTCATCAATACAGCAGATAGACACATGACATGTTCAGGGATGGAAAACACATTTGAGTTCTGGTAAAAACTGCAACCAGATCAGTTTTACATCCACTCCAGGCATCACAGTCTAAACACTAAATCTGTTTCTTGCTCATTTTCTCCACAACCAACTAGTTTCATGTCCAAAAGGAGCCAAAAATTGAACAAAATACCTTTTCAAATTTGCCCCAAAATCTTGAGAAAATGACAAAAACTTTCCCAGAATTACTAAAGAATTTGTCCATAATGCCTCAAAGTGTGTCCACATTGACATTACCTTTCCAAAATAAAACAAATTTACAGAAATTACTAAAAAATAGTCTAAAATGACTCAAAACTGAACCAAAATGACAGAAAATATTACACAATTTAAAAAAAACTGTCCATAAATATTTAAAACCTTTTCTAAATAAGTTAATAATGAAACAAAACTACTTAAAAAAAGGTCCAGAGTCACTTGGAAATTGCAAAAAATGACTCAAAAATGGAAAAACCCTTGAAGTCCATAGAGGAGGGTCCAGGTTTATCACTTCTTAAAGGACTTCTTCCATCATCTCTGAGCCTCATAACTTCCTCAGTACAGCAGATAGACACATGACATGTTCAGGGATGGAAAACACATTTGAGTTCTGATAAAAACTGCAACCAGATCAGTTTTACATCCACTCCAGGTGTCACAGTCTAAAGAATAAATCTGGTTCTGCACCAATGTTGTTTCTGCATTTCACAGCCAAAAGGTGCATTAAAGTTAAAACATGACTGTATCAGAGTGTCTACAAAACGATCCTGGTATCAAAATGATCCTTTCATCGTCTAGAACTTGTTCCGACCAACCACCCATAACACAAGCTGATATGAGCGGAGATGATTTATTAGAATCTTATGAATGTTCAGGTTCAGATCAGGTTACAGAAACTCCACATCCTGCTGAGTCGCCCTGTGAACGTTTCTGCTGCTTCAGATTCCGTCCGTGGAGGTCAAAACTGCAGAAGCTGCAGGTTTCAGACTGAACCACATTAGAAGTGTTCACATTCCAGACATACCAGCAGCTCTAATGTGCTTCAGTCCCGTCAGCTGACTCGTACATGATCAGTGTGAACGAACCACACCGAGTCCTTCCACACTGAGAACTAAGATAAACCTCTAAAGTGAGTATTAAACTGCAGAGGATAATTCCTGTGTGTTTAATCTGCCATATGTGTAGTAATCTGGAGGAAAAGATCAGAGATTAAAGAGCAGATTAGTGCCCCACTTTCTGTCTGCCTGCATCACTTTACTGGACATGAAGCATCTTTTACTGATAAAAGCTGATTCTAGCTTCAACCTGAGCCAAAATGTCCTCAGTTAATCAGTCGTCTGTCCACAAATCTGTCGGTCTGAGTCTCCTTGTCGTCATTTTGTGTCTCTTTGTCGTCGTTTTGTCTCCACATACTGTAGATATTTAACTATCTCCGTGTTTCCAGCCTCTACAATCAGCTGTAGAAAGATGTTTCGCCATGCTGGATGTATCTTCCAACAACCTGCTCTTCTGTTCACTGTTTTTTACTTTACTGATCCACTATGTTTGATTTTCCTCCCAGTCTTTCTGTGGAAACACTGCCTGCAGTTCAACCTGAAAACTCTCTGAAGGTTGGAGAATCAGCTGGAAGCAGGAGGAAGAAGGTTTTTATAGAATCTGGTTTAAGCAAAAATTTTATTTTTGGAGAATTTTTTTTTTGAATGAAACACGTGAGATTTTGATTTAAATCAGGACTTGAAGCTCAGATGTCGTTAATTTTTCTGACAGAACAGCAAATCACACAGGATTAGTGCAAAGACCATCAGAGAGATGAAGATCTGATGATTTTTTATGTTTTTATTGTCTGTGGTTTTGTTAAATCGTGTCATTGTGAAGATTAAATGTCTTTTAAACCGTCGGCAGGTTTTGAAGTTCAGATAATTAAACATGTTTGTGCTCAAAGCTCATACTGATTCAGTGAAAGCATGTGTGTGTGTCAGTGTATGTGTGTGTGTGTGTGTGTCAGTGTGTGTCAGTGTGTGTCAGTGTGTCAGTGTGTGTGTGTGTGTGTGTCCAATCATCCTACAGTTGTGACTGAAGAATCTCTGGAATCTGTCGCTGCACATTCCAGCACAGCGACTGTCTACATTTCTGTCTTCGGCCACTTTTAGTTTTCACCTAAAATAAACAATAAAATTCCGACTGACTGAGCTGAAACCGACAGTAACAATAATCTATGATCTAACTTTATTGATCTCCTTGGGTTCCTTCCTTCTCTGCATTCATCCTATTCAAAGTTAACCTTAACTATACATACTAGGAGCAGTGGGCTGCCGCGGTGCAGCACCCAGGGAGCAGTCAGGGGTTAAGGGCCTTGCTCAAGGGCCCACAGTGGTGGTGACTGGGACAAGTGGTCGCTCTCACTTTCTCAACTCAACCTCTTGCCAGTCTGGGGACTCGAACCGGCAACCCACCGGTTACAAGTTCACTTCACAAACCACTAGGCCACCACTCCCTTTCAAACATTAACAGCACATCACCAAAGGCTGCCAGTGATTTCAAAGTAAAATGTTATCTGAGGTAGAATTTTCACTTCACAGGAAGTTCCTGACTGCAACTGATAAAGACAACCTGTTCACCATTGATCACTTCCCTCTGTGGTACCGCCTGGCTGTGGAAAACACTCCTGGAAGCTTCTATTACTACCCTGTCAACGACAAAGGTCTGCCTCTGAACATCTCTTCAACACTCAGCATATATTTCTAGTTTATCTAGTTTTTTTATGTGAGAAGGGAGGATGTATTTTATCATTATCTTTAAATATCTACCCAACCAAGTAATCATTTGTTGATGTTGGGCTAAATTTTCTGTCAACAGGAGTTAAGTATATCATCGCAGCCACATCCGTGACTGTGTCATCTGGAGGAAAGACGGCCATGGCCGGAGGTGAGTTTAACTTAAAATGAATGGTGGAAAAGCTGTGATAGTCACTGTTCTGTTGTGGCACACGTTGTCATTATGAAGTTGCTTACTGATTTAGTTGATTGATCCTGACAGTGGTAATGTTGTCCCTCTGTTCTGCAAACACACTCTTCTCAGTAAATCCAGTTATTTCCAAACTCTGAACCATGTATGTCCCGCTCACTTAGCATTAGCGTTAGCATCATTGTACCTACATGTTCTCTCCACTGTAGAGCAGCAGCTCGTACAGTAGATGATTCACTCACCTGTTGACTGCTGCCTGTCGGTCTAATGATGTAAGAGACTGATGAATGTGACTCTGGCTCAGGCTGTGTTAGGGATGAAAGGTGAACTGTGTTGGTTTGTTTTGTGGCTGTCGAATTGTGATAGAGTTTAAGAAGAAAAAGATCCATTTTAGATAAATATAGAGTTTATTATCTTCAGCACGATTAACAGTCCTTGAGTTGAATTTGGGACAATGTTTCATGTGCTTACCACAGAAGGTCAATTCAAACAAACATTCTGAAGTTACAGCTATTGGGGCTGATATCCTCAAACAGTATGTTGTACTTCCCAATGTTGGGAATATTAGTTGTCTTGTTGTTTAGTTGTTTTGAGAGTTTGTTTGTGCTGGATTAGAAGCTGTTGCAGCTCAAAGCTTGCCCTCTAGGCAGCAGCACAGCTCGACTATTGTGTGACTGCAGTTAACCTCAGTGATGAAGCTTAAAGCAGATAGCAGCAGGATTCTGATATGATTTAACATGAGTTATTCTGAGAGGATTCTACCTAACAGAGGTACAAAGAATTATTTCACAAAGTGGGGAACATAAAAAAACACAAAGTTAATTAAGAGAAGAATCATTTTGTGCAACTAACACCGAGAGAGATGTCACAGATTCACAGACATTTGTACTTTTGGAGCTTGTGCTTGTTGGGTTGAGATACAAAGAAATACAGCTTGAACAAAAAAAGGTAGTTTCATATTTCTAAAGAAGAAACAAAAACACAGATGAAGGGAGGTCAAGGTGCTGAAGTGCCAAACAGCAACTTCAGAGTACTTTAAAGGCTGGCTGAGAGATGCAACGCAGGGAATAACAATTCACAGAGCATCCATACATTAAAAGAAGTGCTGCAGCGTCCCAGCTTCACAGAATCTAGTCCACTCCATTAGCTGCACAATCAGTCTCCGCCCAGAGAGTTTCAGCACAATGACAGAGCTGCAGGGTTTCTCTCTGCAGACGTTGTCTCATCTATGATGAGAGCTGAGGAGCAGAAGCAGCCAGAACGTCCTGGGAGGATCCCACATCAGTAAATGTCAGTGTGTCAGAAGCTGCTGATTCGATAACCATGCACGAAGCTACAGGCCTCTTTAGGCGGCGTCTCCTGCGGTGAGGTCGGGGATGACGTTTGCCCGTCCTCCAGGTCGGTGTCAGCTCCAGACTCGGCCATCAGAGGCTGCCCTCGACTCTTCATTTCTCTCTGGTACCGTGCCACCAGTGAGGCGTAGACACAGCCGTAGGTTGCGGCAACCACCATCATGACACACACTGTACCGCAAACCACCCCCGCAACTATTTGTGTGCCATGTGCCCGGCGGACACTGACAGGCCTGTAGCGCTGGCGAACACATTCGTCGGTGCTGCTGACCCGACCGGGCGGGCAGGGAGGTCGGGTAGCGTAACCTGACGCGCCCTCCTTGGTCGGACTCTGCAGGCAGTAGTTGAACATCTCTGCTGGCACGCTGCGGATGTCCCTGCCCTTTAAATCCCCTGGGAGACTGCACTGCATTGCATCTACCTGCCCATCTATAAAAGAGACGGAGAGGGGAAACAGAGAAGAGAAAGGGGAAGAACACGGAGGGAAAAGATGGAGTGGAGGAAAGGAGGAAGAAAGAAATGAGGAGAGATACAGGAGAATTGAGAGAGATGGAGGTCATTATATTCTTAGATGTCTTTGCTCAGCATACATCCATCCTGCAGAGCAGAGCTTAATTGTTTCGATTATACAGATTTTGAAGTACAGACTCCAGATTTGCTCCGGTACAGTCTTAAAGCACTGTAAGCCGACAGCTAAACTATCAACTGCAGAGTATTTGAGATTTGGAGAGGCCTGCTAATAGCCCTGCTCACCCCTGTAAATCAACCACTCCATCCAGTGCTTGAAGTCCCTCAGCTTGCAGTCGCACTCCCAGGGGTTTCCCATCAGCAGGAGCTGCTGTAGCCCCACCAGGTGCTCAAATGTGACTCTCTCCAGGGCCACCAGCCGGTTGCTGGCCAGGGACAGCCAGGTGAGTCTCTGAAGTCCATCCAGCAGGCCCTTAGGCAGCCACAGGAGGCCATTGTTGGACAGGTCAAGTCTCTGCAGCTGCCACAGCCCCCTAAAAACCTCCTTGCTTAAGCCACCACTCTCCTGACTTTCATTCAAACGTTGGACAATTACTATGCTGCTGTTGAGCTCAGAGGTTACCAGACGTATGCCGAGGTAATTAGTAGAGAGATTTAACCAGCGCAGGCGGCTCAGGCCTGAGAAAGCTCGAGGCTGCAGGGTGGAGAAGTGGTTCTGGGAAAGATCCAGGAGCTCAAGGCTGCTGAGGTTGGACAGGTCAGTCTTGCCCAGGAAGGAGAGGTTGTTCTGGGGTAGGCGGAGGGCCAGAGAGTCCTGGCCCAGCAGCCCTCGGATGGGCGTCAGAGAGAGGAGGCCGACAGCTGAGCAGTCAGTTGTGTTGTTATAGCAGGTGCAGACACCAGGACAAGCACTGACTGAGCCCAGAAGTCCCTGTAGAACCAACATAAAACTGGACAGAGCCGTGCAGACTGGAAGACATGAGAAACAAACAGAACAAGTTAAACTGACAGAGCTAAATACTATACAGAGGTGTCTTATGTACACATCTAAAATGTTTGGATGTTAAACAAATTCTCTACTTTAAAATCTTCATGGAAGCAAATTACAAACTTTTTGTTTCGGTTAAAGGGTTGAGCTGTTGATGGGTCTGCTAAGACTCACTCAGACTGTCCAGATGACCTTGTCCATACTGGTCTAGGTCCTTCATGTCTGCAACATCAACTTCACTGCAACTTTAGGCTGGCATCCGGCTGTTCTTGCTTTCTGTCGGGTCACTCCAACATCCAGCTTTGGAGATTGTCCTGAAAACAGTGGAAAGTGAAGAGAAAAGTTACTTGTAGAAGTAAAAATGAACTCGGGCTGCTGGTTCGAGAATGTGATTTTCATTGTACAGGCATTGGATGTCACACTTTAAAAAAAATGACTGTCAATGGCAGTTTGTGTAGTGAATATCTCCAAACATTACAGTAATCATTGGCTACTCTTATGGCAAAGACTATAGCCTGAGAGATAGTAGGTTTTTGTGTAAAAACAGATACATTGCTGTACTTTTTTAACATAAAACACATTCAACACATATTTAGTTTTGGCCATTTTAACTGAATCAGTCAAACATTCGCCCATCATCTGAAAGTGAGAAGATTTACAGCAAGAGTTATTCCTTTTGACGACTGAAAAACTCCCACTTATGAGCATGACGAGGAGTGGTCTTTGTAATCCTTTGTGAGCTTTGTTCAGATTTACTTTGCTCTCTTCCAGCTCTACATGCCTTCACTTTCATTGATCTCGTTGGTACTGTAGCAAATGAAAGATTTACTCTGTATGCTTCGCACTTGGGGGTTTAGGCATTCACTCTGATGATTTTCTCCTCGCAAGCCGGTTTCTCAAACATCACAGCCACCATAAAGAGTACAACTGGATACACAAGATTAAGTGGAGTGTGTCAACTAAAGCATGTCAACAGCTTTACAGGCTGGACTTGGGCTGTAATTCACAGCTTTTCACTTGTCCTCAATCCTTTTCATTCTTTGCCTTTCATGCTCAAAAAAAAAAAGAAAAGAAAAACATACAAGAGTTGATGAAGTGGAATAATCCTCTGTGTTTCCATCCAGCACCATGAACATCGAAAAGAAGTCAAAGCCAACTTTTGTCTTCTTAACGCCCACTCTCAGTTCCTTTCAGATGCACTACAGCGCCAACATGGTTTCACACATGCAATCAAGAAAACTCTTTATTTAGAAAAAAAGATTTGTTCATTTTTAATTCATTCATTTTCCGTCTTTTGATATCTTAGATATGCAGGGGGAAGTGTGCAGGAGAGATAAAGCTGCAGAGAAAAAGCAAAGTGCTGTCACTTCATCATCTGTCTTTAAATTGCTATAAAGAGCTAGAGAAATGCTGCCTCAAGGTCTTTCCTTTGTTGCAGGTCTTTCTTTTGTTACGTTGGCACAAAGACGCCAGTCACTCCTCTGCGGACTGCGTGAGGCAGGAAAGTTCCCTCAGGCCACAACTGACATTACAAAACAGTGGAAATTACACCACAGGTGGAGGAGGGAGATAATGGGACATAAGGAGAGAGGAAAATGTGACTCTCAGAGAATATTTGACGTCACTTTACATCATCAAGAGAGCAGAAATTACAAGTGCAATGTCAGAGTCTTGACATAATATTGACAAGCAAATCATCTATGAGTGGCAGATAATGTACAGTAAGTTCTGATGCACAGGGTGTCTGCAGGTCATCTCAAAGCAGCCAAAGTAGAAGCAGAGTGACCTTGATATACTACCAGAAAAGCAGTTGTCAGGTCTGTCAAATTCTGGCTTGAACATACGTACATGGATATTGCATCATAGACATTCGTGTGACTGTTTCTTGGACTGGTTTTGCTGGAAACGCATCCATTTGAAATCTCCTGACAGTCTCCTGGCAATTTGTTCAATTGTTGGCTTACTTAATTTAGCAGACGTAAATCCAACTTAACCATTGCTTTAGTGATTTGTATGTCACAGGACAGACACAAGACCTGTGAATTCTACCTTTCGGAACTTTTTATACATATACGAGGACACTTCCAAAGTTCTCACCAAAACAACATCACAGGAGAAAGATTGTTCTTGCATTGTTTTTTAACATAGTCTCCTTTAACTTCAATGCACTTACTCCATGGATGTTCAAGCTTCGCTATTCCTTTTACTAAAGAAGGTCACATCTTCAGCCTCTAAATATTCCTCAACAGCATGGATGACTAAATCGTCAATCTGAAAATGGTGACCACGCAAGTGGTATTTTAGTTTGGATAGCAGAAGTCAGATGGTGCAGGTCGGGTGGGTAAAGTTCATGAAGCAACAGTTCAAAGCCACATTTGGCTGCTTCTGCCTCCTGTGCTGTGTGGACCAACGGAGCTTGGCCAGACCTTAACCTTACAGGTGTCAGTTTAGAAAACATCTACACTGTTTGAGTCGGTTTGAAATTGTCATGTTGGGCATAACAAGTCACCATTATAGACCTATTTTGTCCTTAATATTGGAACATATCTTCTGCTTTCATGTCCAGTATGGGTGCAGGATTATGCAACATCCTCTGAAGGAAAAAGTGGAAATTGTACAACATCAGATGAGATGTTGAGTGACAGCTGTCAGTCACATTAGATCTACTACAGCAGTCAATAAGAGGATGAGTGAGTCCACCGTCAGAACTATAGAGAAATGACCTGTGACCTCTCCTGCTCCCTGATGGTTACAACAACAGATGGAGATTGAATCGCGTTACATGCAAACAAGAGGAAGGATTTATTTAAAAAAAAAAAAAAACATGATCTTGCCCTGCATAAATCCTGCAGATGGAGCTGAGTAATAATAACACAAAGTCCAAATCAGGACACTTTTAGACACTTTTACTTGGGGATTCCTGTACAACACTGTGCATCATCAATATTCACTATACACTCTATACTGTAACAGATATACAGCTGCAAACTGAGGATCAAAAGCAAACGTCGAGGGTCGTATGTCATCTTCTGTTTATCAAGATCTGAAGTTGCTCCTGGCTCTGTTTCTTTCTTTTTTACCATTTCTCTCCTCGTTCATTCGTCTCTTGGACCGTGCCAATCTTTGCCCTACTTGGGACTTGTGACTTTTCAGGACATCACTGAGTGTGGGCTGCAGAGTAAAGGTCGAAGCTGTGAGGTCCACCTAAACTCAGACTTTACCCAGCTGGTTTGGCTCTAAAATGATACCTACCAGTCGGTCTAAAGGACTTCTTTGGCTTGTGTCTTTTGATTATATTGTACAATATTCATGTTCGTGCACCACAGTCTCTGCCTTTGTAGCATACTGAATAAAATGATTAGTTAAATTATTTCCTAAATCAGGAAGCGTTAAATGAAACAAAAGTGCCTTTGTTTCTTAATAAATAAAAGTCTACAACTATCTAAACTATTAGAACTTTTGTACCTTGTCAACATGTTTATATCATGTTTTTTAGATGCTGCAAGACACATCAGGAGCGAAATAAGCTGCCAGCGCCATGCCTGAGTATTTTAACTTTTAGCTGAAGTGTTTAGTTCTGCTTTAGCAGTGTTTAAGCAGGCTGTAGGTGAGGTGGTGTGCTGGAGCTGCCGTGAGTTGGGAGGGGTGAATGGAAGGAGAAGCAGGGACTTCAGAGATCTGCACATTCTAAAGGAAGCAACATTGTAGAGTTGCATTGAAGCCAGTTTAACGCAAGAATTATTTTTGTGGGAATGAATTTTCTGAATATGTAACTTTGATAAACACATTTTTAAGGGTTAAATCAAAGATTACTTCATCTTAAAATCAGGAGTGACAAATTAAGCAAGACTTGTAAATGTAATACAGTAAATGTTTCTGCAGATCTACACAGAGAAAATGTGTCGTCCTGCTCTGGATGTCAGCTGTGCTTAAAAGTGCACTGATCATGTTCACTTTATCGAGTCTGGAGGAGCATATTTTCTTTTTTAGGAGTTCAGTACCAGGTTAACAGTTTTTGATACGCATTGCCAGAGACATATTTTTTTGGTAACCATAAAGTATTGAAGTTAAATGTCCAGCTCTACTAATGGTGCATCATGAAAACCATTTTAAAATCATTGCACTCTTGGGCTTATCATTTTGCGCTTGTTTTTACCGTGATTTTCATCATGGATTTTCTGTCATTTCACCTTCAAATGTTGGTTTCATACTCCAAAAGTACCCTGTTCACCTAATTTTGCACATTGCAACAAGGATCCCCCTGCAGTAATGCTACCGCAGTTCTAGAGAGTGAAGAGAAAATGTCCTAAGTTTCTTCATTATTTGAATTTTATGGAAGTTTTGGGAGCAAGCAGCTGTTGAAACAGCTCATCAAATGCACCATCAGCCAGATTAGATGCTGCCCACAGAGCAGCGACAGGTCAGAGATTAAAACTGTGGCTTCAATCCGTGAGTGGGACAGACGCGTGTTCAGGAGTCCAGATGGTGTCGGAGCAACAGATCCTATGCACATATTTGTGTACAACCTCACTCTGCTGTTATACAAATTAAATGAGTTGTCATTAAATTTAGCCAGAATAGGCAACGATTGGTCTGGTCAGTGGACACAATACAAGAACTAGAATGCACTCAAGCGAGATGCAGACCCACGCAGGATGCCTTCCTAAACATGGCAGGTAGCCCTGTGACCTTGACCTTTGACCTTTTGACCCCAAAATTAATGGGTGACCAGGGTAGGTTAAGATCAACATCTGTGCTGAGTTTGATTATCCTATCTCTATTTGTTATCGAGTTATGGTGCGGACATACACACCCACACACCCACATACATACATACAGACAGACAGACAGACAGACAGACAGACAGACGGCAGTAAGTTCAAGGTCAAAGGTCAAGTTCAAGGCCAAGAGGTTCAATGTGGTAGTCCTACCC
>OMNN01065874.1:0-10333 GCA_900302755.1 Chromis chromis
CTAACTAATCAATTAATCGAGACAATGATAAACAGATTAATCAACAGTGGAAATCATCATTGGTTGCAGCACTACTTTGCATGTTTGGCCAGATCTCTAGCCTTGTTATTTGATCAGCTTTGGGGAGTGTTAATATACCAGTATAGACAACAAACGTGGTATTTAAAAAATGAAATCTTAATATCACGTTAATAATGCACTTAATGTTAAATAATCCAGTTCCTGTAATTATCTGGTTCACTCTCAAACACTCTCTCTGTCTCCATACACTTGTATTTTGAGTGTAATTAATTTGCCAATAAGAGACAAAACACACAAATAACAATATTTAAAGATGAATTTGACTCATAACATTTATTTATAAAATGTTCAATTAGATTTTTTATAGATATTGTTCTGTGGCCTTGATAATCTTGTAGTGAAAATATGATATTGTGACAGTCCTAGATCAGATAGTTCCTGATTAAAATCCTAATTTTGTAAAGGACCTATAAGTCTTATAACTATTGTTTGTGTTTTCAGATTTGCGAAGGACTTTTGTAATATTTTGTAAAGAGCGACGTGAAAAAACTATAAATTTGGAGTCGGTATAGAAAGTTTGTATAGTTGTGGTCACAGAATCATGTCGAAGAAGGAACAGATCCCATGAATACCTTTAAATGCAATTTGCTATGTTGTACTTCTTTCAGATTTACATTTTATCCCTACAAATTAAAGGACAAAGCTGTTCTCTAAGACCCCAAATACCATGTCAAGGTCCCGTGGCCATGCTGTGCTGCTGGCTCCCTGTTTGCTCTGTCTGCCAAGCGGGCAGCCGTTGGCCCTGGAGAGGAGCCAGATTACAGTCAACTTCTGAAAACACAGCACAGCAGTTTCTGACTGACAGCCATAATGAAAATTACATTATAGCTAAAAAGCATTTTTGTATTAAATCACTTAATTTTTGCTTTGGCCAGCTGGCTGATTGGAATGGAAGCCCGGGTCTATAAACAGATTGAAAACACTTGTGTACGGCATCATCTGAAGTGATTCATGGGTTTGAAAAGTGGTTGTATGCTTTTGCTTAAACTAGACCCTAAGGAGAACTTACTGCAACCCGCAATGTCTTGATTTTTACATGTGAAATACTATTCCAAAGATGCATTTTGAGTCCTGTAGTTATGGAAAATGAGCTTAAAACAGTGATCTAAACCAAAAGACACAACATCACAATGTGTTTCTCTGATACATTTTTCAATATTTATGATACAATATATGTAGAAACTGATTCACATATACTATATAAGCTTACCACACACATTTTGTCATTATTTATGTTAAAATACTGTATTCTGCCCACACTGTTTTAACATACTACTCTTGCACTACACAAAGAGATTCTCACTGAGCTTCTCTGTGTCTTTATCAGTTGGCACTGGACCAGCTGGCTTAGCAGACATTCTCGGGTGCCTCTCTCTGGATATAAGGATTAAAAAAAACGAGAGACTAATGATAACACAGCAAAAGACACCATTCCTCAAATTGTGCATGGTATGCAGGGAAGATTCCCGCTGCTCTTACAGAATTCGCCATATATAGTCAGGCGTGAGGCCCCGGGGGCCCTGCTGACCTGCCTGCTATGCATCCATGGGGTGTGCCAAGGCTGTGCCAAGCAGTATTTTCATCCTGTCATGTCACTGTTTTTCATGTGTGGGTAAAATCTACTATATGTTGAACTGACAGGATGTATTTGATGCATAGCCTTGATTATTCAACAAATCATTGCACCATCCTAACTTAACATCTAATGCTATCAAATGCCAAAGACTCATTTCTGAGCTAATTCAAGAGCAGCTTTTACTGGATTTCAGCTCAGTCGCTCTTCTCCTGCATCTCCTTCCTTTGTTTTCTACCTTAACCATAGGGGCAGCCTCGCCCATGCCCTCAGAGTAAGAAGTGTTATCCTCAGGGGGCTAGCTGCACCCGCCGGGCACGAGGGGTGGGAGCGCGACCTCTTGTGCAATCTGCTAAATACCTACTGGTGCCATATGGTGCTGGGCGAGGCTGGTATTTACCTCAGGGCAGTGGTAATCAAAGCAGTAAGGTACTTGTCCAAAAATGAAGAAATTAAACCGTTTATGAAACAGGCTTTTACTGGAACGAGTAAAAGATGCTCAAGCTTGCACTTGAGATGAGGGAAGTGGTGAATGAAGGTGCACCAGCTCACCGCAGAGGAAGGTGGGAGACGGTGTCTGACTTCTATTAATCCCCATCGACCCCTGTGCAGCTGCCTGGAGGGTATCGACAGTCTGCGGCTGAAACAGACCTTTTCCAGCAGTTTGCTCAAGAGCCTCACTAATGTTGGATCATAAAGACAACCCTGGTAATAATCCAATATTGGTCAGAATAGAATATCAATATGGCATTATGGATACACACACTGACGTCAAATAGTGTTATTTTGGGCGACTTATTCTGTTAGTAACATTCAGAGTTACTTTGACTCCCATCTCTAATCAGTATAAGGCAATCAAATATGTCCTCCCATTTGTAGAAGTCATTTTTGGAGTGAAGTTGACTGTAAGAGTCAATCAGACTTTGGAAATTATAAGGTTTTGGCAAAGCTGCTATTTTTGAAATATTCCAGCTTTGATTGAAAATTTGCAAAAAAAATACACCCAAATCATTTCAAATATTGGTTTGTACTCTTCCTGATTCCTGATTGTCAGCAGAATCCTTGTGATTCTAATTTAAAATGTGGGAACACAGGCTTTGTAACTACTTTGCCAGTCAAATTGACTTTAATGAATGCTGTGGATTAGATGCCACTGCTGGACTTTGTGTCAGTGCAGGTCTTTGGCTGCTTGCCTAATTAATGACTGCTGTATAGAGCTAACTGGTAAAGGTCTCGGGAAGCCGCCTGCTGATTGGCCAAGCAGCCTTTAGGTCATAATCCGTGGGTGTTGAATGCCCACGCTGCAACCAGGGTGAGGATCTCATATTGTGTCACACACTCTCTCTCCGTGTTACCCACATGCAGGGTTGCTTTCTGAATAGCATTTCAAGCTGCAGATGAGACACACACTCCTCTGCTCTGCATCCTCTCAATCTAACAGTGTGTATCCCTTTTGTGTCCGTCTCCCCCACAGTGACCCTCTCCCTAATGGGTGTCACAAGACCTACAATGTCCGCTGACTGGCCACGCTGCCTGAACAAAACTTTCTGTGTTTGTCCGTGTGTATGTGTGTGTATATACACCACACTGTCTGTGTGTAGCTCATCGAGCCACCTCATTACTCGAGTGGTGTTGAGATGAGACACAAAGGCTCCGACAGACGAGACAGTCTCTCGCCTGTCTTTCTGCAGTGCCTTTACTTGTTAGCTCTTTTCTCTTCAAGATCATGCTTTTTTTAAGACCACATCCATTGAAAATCATGTTTTTCATCTTGTTAACATGTCCATGTGGTGTTTTTCATATGCTGGAAGACATATTATGAGCAAACTAAGCAGTCTACACCATTGCTCAGCATTTCCAGCTTGAAACTGCAGTCTAGCGGTGACAAAAGCATGGTTTAAGACTTTTGGGGTTTCATACAGACCGAATCTGAGGCAGGGTTTCTGCATCATTAGTCTTCTTCAGAAATGGTTTCTGCTTCGAACATGTATGGCTGAATTACATCAGTATCACAACTTAGGTGTACAACTAGAGCTTCATAGATCTGCACTTGCTAGAAGAGGCAATGTTATAGTGTGACATCTAAACTATTTTAAGGTAGAAATTGATTGTGGCATATCGAAAGAACTTTGAAATATGTCGCTTTTTTATGGGTTAAATCAACAACCAGAGAGAGACTAATTCCTCGTGCTAATAGGCCAATAGATCTTGTGTAATATATACATCTCAATCTAAATCTCCACGCAGCTGACCCCCATTTATGTTAGTGTTAGAACAAAATATTGATGTGCTTAAAACAAACTCCCACAACCAGCTTGACTTAGCAGAGTCACTACTTCATGACTCCTCGTGGTGGCAAACATCAAATGAATGAGGGTAAAGTGAATAAAATTTAACAAACTTGTGGTGGTGACGAATGCAATGAGTATCACAGAATTGCTGTATCAAGCTACCATTGCTATTGTGGGCAATGCATCGTGATTTGCTCTGGGCTTCTTACCCATAAATCATATCACATGCAGATAATATGTAAATAGATCCTTTCTTAGTTCTTTCTGAGTTTATATTATTTTTATTAGGGGCTGACCACTATGGTTTTCTTAGGGCTCATACTGATATTTGAAATTTATATAAAATTGCAGTAAAAATGAAATTCTGGGTTTCAAAATGTAGAAATAACACAAAGTTTTATTAAAATTACCTTTTAAAAAAAAATGTATGTGTTAAATTAACACATTTATCCTTTAGTGTTGATTGGCTGTTACTCAAAATGTGCAAACAATCAGATAGAGCTGTGGCTGGGACATTGCTCAAGACTACAGAGTGACTGCAGATAGAGAGGAGGCTGCATCAGAGCCAAAGTTGCATATTTTTAAATACATTTATTTGATTGAAAATTGGTTAAAAAAAAAAGAAATCAATATTTGGAAAAATGCTAAATAACAGTCCAATAATTGGTCCACCCCGAATTGTTATGGTGTCATTATGGCTGTGGATATTTTCTCAGTAGTCACTTTCCCTGCTTAAAAAAAATCAGCAAATCAGCAAGTGAAAGGTACATAACCATCAGTTACAGCATTTGGTTGGTGCTTGATTTGTACTTTCACACCTTTTCAGGAGTTACTGAAAGTGTTAATTCCTCTTTAGTGAAGAGGAAAGCACCACCATGCACCTTTAATCCCTCGCAGCCACTTCCTACTGCACTGTGATCAATAGATGTAAAGTCACATTAACTGGCCTCCACTTTCAGACTCTTATTCAGCTTTCTGTGCGTTCGCTCCTCCCATCCTCACCCCAGCCTCTCTCCTCATCTCTCTGCTCACTTTCAGCCCTTCAACCTCCACCTTTCCTCTTTTTTCCTTTTTTTTTTTCTGTGCCGCCTCCATCCTTGCTTCTCAGGGGAGATCAGGGCTGTGCGTGTGAGAAGTGGGTCAGTGTGCTGGTATGCAGCAGTATAAAGTGGAAGAGCCCAGAGAGGCAGGAGCAAGGCACAGCCCTGGATGTCATGTGCTGCTGCTTACTGCAGACTGATCTTTTCTTTCCTCTGCATTTATCTGATGTGGGTTGTGGAAGCCAGAAGTGTGAATGTATGTGTGTAAACAAGCCTTGAAACGGATGTTTTGTAGCTACATCTGCCTGAAAGCTTCCCAAGCCGCTACATAGAGGTTGTGACTCGCCTGTTTATCACCTTCCCTCCACCCACCGACTCATTCTGCCAGTTCAAATGTCACCTTGGATCTTCTCCTGACCCTTAGCGAAAGGTGTGGGTCATCCATCCCTCATTACCGCCAGCTTACACCACACACACTCTCACCAGTGACCTTTTGAAGATCCACACCACGGCACCCAGCAGTTCCCTCCCTGCCTGCCTCGCTGTGTGAACTAATAATATGAAACCAAGTTTGTTTTGCACCCACATGGCTAGTTAGAAAGCTTGTCGCTCAATTTCAGCACTCAAAGTGTTGCTTTTTTTTGCACAAATTGCTGGTTTCCCCCTCAGTTTATTCATCTGCCCTACAAATGTGGAGCAGTAATGGTGAAACATTGCAGACACTGTGACAGCGCTTCAAGTGTTTCTTCTTCGGCACAGTTCCAAGTTTATGCATGAAATAATGTTCATATTCTACAATCCCCTAATGTCAGCACTCAGTTTAAGAGCAGCCTCGCTTATCGAGTTTCCAGCATTGAGTGAGATTTTCTCCGCAGCATTGTTAATTGAGCCCTCATTGAATAGTGCGTTTTGTTTTTTCGGCGAGATTTTTAACTTGATTTCTCTGGCTCTAAAGGCAGTAAGTCATTCAGTGGTTTAGTGCTCAGCTGGAGGGAGGCCAGCAGCACATCTGGCCATGGTTAAGAGGAGCTGTGATGGAGGAGTGGAGATGGAGGCCGGGGAGGGCTGAGTGATAGCTTAGTGCCTCAGATAACCCCTCCACAGCCACGCCTCGCTGGCTGCTACAAGGGGGCCCTTCAGTGCCGAGCTGCAGGGTTTCTGTGATCGATCCATGGCTGGTCTAAGGGCCTAGTAACAGCAGCCAACCACAGGACTAGATCGGAAACATTAAGCTTGTTATTGAATATTCAAGTAGCTAAAACATAATTGTCAACTGTTTTGTGATTGATTATTTGATTGAGGTTTGCTCCATTTTAAGGCAGCAAATAACAATTATCTTCATTGTCTATTAACCCTCTGAACTCCAAACAGTTTCTGGGCATTTTTTTTTTGCTCCTGTCACATTTTTCCTCACTGTGGGCTCATTTGTCATGGCAGTATAAAGTTCTGCACCTCTATAGAAACGGCACAACCATGGCTAGAAGTAGAGAGAACTCAAAATGTCATTTGTGCAAGATAACAAAGTTACAGTGCAATAAAGCACGAGAAAGAAACAAGGAAAGTTGAATTTATTTGATTAATAATTGTACAAATATTGAAAAAACCTGCAATCAACATGCGCAACATTTTTCTAAGTGCCCACAGGTTTTATCAACATTGGACAAAATGGGGGCTCTACATACTATAGAGAATTTACTGCTTACATTTTTATGTTGTCTCCTATCTGCTCTGTGTAAACACAGCCGATCACAGAATATGGTTACTGCTGATGGGTTTTTTTTGGCACGTTTTTAAATAAAATGCGTAGAAATATCACAATTTTAAGCTTAGGTTTGGTTGTTTTTTTTAACATTCAAGAACTGTAGGAAAGTAGAAAATCCAACGCTTCTTCCTGTTTCTATCTGATAAATGGTATTATTTTAGCAATGTTTTTTTTTTAAGATTTATTTTTGGGCTTTTTATACCTTTTATTAGAGAGAGGACAGGATAGAGTCAGAAACGGGAAGGACATGCGGTAAATGGCCGAGGTCGGACTCGAACCCGGCACGTCCCCTACGCCTGTGCACACGACATAACCGCTAGGCTATCAGCGCGCCCATTAGCGATGTTTTTAAAAAATAGCATGCCTTTCAAACTTGCTGGTTGGTTTTGGGGCTCACAGAGTTAATCTGTTGATAATTTTCTGATCAATCTATTATTATTTGGTCTATAAAATATCAGAAAATGGTGAAAACCAATATTTGTTAAACCCAACACATGGTGAAATGATTAATCAGTTGGCTGTCCACTATTAGATCAATCGCCAACTATTTTAATAAGTGATTAATTGGTTTGAGTAGTTAAAAATGCAAAAAATCATTGACTCCAGCATCTTAAATTTTAATAATTAAACTGAATATCTTTGGGTTGTGGACAAAAGAAGACATTTGAGGACGTCATTTTGGTCTTTGGGAAACTGATTTCACCTTTTTATGACATTTTATGTTCCAACCAACTCAACCATTATTCAAGAAAATAAGCAACAGATTAATCAATCATGAAAATAATTTGCAGGTGCAGCTGTAATAGACATTAGACCAACTGTGTCCATTCAGTTTGAGTTTTTATTTATTTATCTGTTAGTTGGTCTAAATCAAGCAGAAGTGTCTTTATTTGCTTTGATTCCTCTTCGTGGAACCCAATGCCAGATTCTTTAAATTATGAAACTCTTTCATACACCTCTGTGACTCAAAGATAACTGTGTATGACATGAGTTAAGAGCACACCTTCAGACTGTAATTGACCAATGTTGTAGCAGCCTATTTGTCATGGGTAAATATCCAGTCACTGCTAGACTAAGAGCTCTATGATTAGTTTGCCAGTCCTTCTTAGGACACACTTGGTTAACAGTAGATTTATAGGATCTATTGCACACATTTGGACGTATCATTTCTCCAAAAACAAACCTGAGTATTTAATTTGTGCTGATTCATTTCTAATCACTTGTGCAGCACAGTGTCAACTCCAAAGTAACCATTCAGTCTTTATTCCAAATACAATAAGTGGATGGTGTAAGGGGATAAAAGCACATCATGGAACTTGAGCATCAACCAGGCACTCCTCATTACTCATGTGCTAATGATGTGTAACCCAGTTGTTTTGTGGTATCAAAATGCAATAACCTTGCGGCCTAGATAACCCGACCTCCCTTCCAGAAGCTGGGAAACATTTGGGTTTATATGACCATAAATACTTGCAGCTCACAGAGGAGGAATCATAGGAACTTTGCACATTCTTATTCACACCTCTGGGTGTATATTCCAAACCACGTCTTCAATCATCCATCCGTCCAATATAAGCAGCTCGGGCTATTCATAGAAATTGTAAGATTTGTTTTATTAACAGCCGTAAAGACAGATTAATTGCATTATTGCTGAGCTAGCTCCATCCTTCAAATATCTGCATGATCTCAATGATCATCCAAAATAATATCCAAAGCTATGTCTCAAAAAAAGTGAGCTCTAATGCTAATGAGAGGCAAATCTTGATTCTTTTCCTTTGGTTTGCTCATTTTTACTGTTGACTCTTTGTTTGTGGTTTATAGCTGCAGACAGAATTGCCAATTTATGCAGTAAAATGATGCTAATTGCATTATTTCATAAGTTAGACACTCCTTCTTTCCTGTAGACATGCGGGAAGCTGTGTGCACATTTGACTCATGTGTCAGATGTCTGACTCATGAGTTACTGGAATCTTATTTATTTGATTACTTCTTTCTAATCTCTATTTTTTTTCCATTTGTTGGTTAATCAGCTGACCATTTTCTGTATTATTTAATGAGCCATTTGGTTTGAAATGAAGTAAATTCCTAATCACATTTTCCTAGAGACCAAGGTGATGTCTTCACTTTGATTCCTTTGTCCAAACTGCTGTCTTGAAACCCAAATTATTCACATTTAACAAACTGTAAACAATGAATTTAAGATTGTAAGGTTAACCGATTATGTGAATAATCCATTAATTGATTTGTTATTTTGCCTCAGTAATAAAGTTACAGAATATTTCTAACCACGTCATGATATACTTTAATAGTGCAATAACACTGACAAATATGAGATGACCTTCATAAACTAGGAGATCTGCATGTGTGAATGTTCAGCTCAATCAGCTATTTTTCATTGAGAAAATCCATCGATTACAGAAGGACCTTTTACTGAAGGACACTTATCGTGCACCTGAGGCATAAGTTTTGGGGTCAACTGCTGAGTTTCTTTGTTCCACCTGTGACCTGTGAACACTTTGCACTAGCAGCCTGTGCACGGGGAGCTGACAGCTATAGTGTCAGCTCCGGTGTTGTTTTTGCAGTGGCAACCCCTGGGATCAAAGTGGAGAGGATTAAAGTCATTGTAAAGTGTCCCTCTCATCCCTCTCTCCTGCCCAGTGAAAAGAGAGGGGCCCCTAAGCCTGCGTGGCTTTTATTGTCATAATCCATACAGTTTCAATTGACTATGGAATGCACTGGCTAAGATGACGATGTTGGTGGGAGTTGGAGGGGGTGTCCATATGTGAATAGCCATTTACTGCAACGGTGTATTGACGTTTGTGTCTGCAATAAACTGCAGAAAAACACAGCATCACTGCAGCGTTGCCCCGGAGAAGAAGGGGAATACCCATGTGGGCCAGCTCCCAAAACTGTCCCACGTTTTATCTCCTCTCAGGGTTGGCAGAGGGAGGGAGGGGATGTAGGGAGGCCTCTATTTCGGTCCTTTGTTTATGTAAGGAGTGGCAGCGGGGTGTTAGGAGAGCAGAGGAGTCTGGGAATGCTGGGACTTTATAGCTTGGGAATCATATGCTCATCTGTGGTATGCACTGTATTTAGTTGGTTCACATAGGCTGATGAGAATAGTTAAACACTTGGTTTTAGTTGGTTGCTATGTAAAATATCATTTACAACAGCAGTTTGATTAATATTCATGTAGATACATGATTTTATTTGGTGTTACAACTATCGAATCTTTAAATTATCAGGTCTTTTCTGAATTTATTCCCCGTCTTACTACTTTAGAAAGTAGTAAAACATGTCCAAACCAGTTTCCCAGAGCTGAAGTTGATGCCTTGAAATAGATTGTTATTGTTATAAATACGGCTGTTTGTCATATTGTTTACTCTTGTGATACATTATTGATGCACTGGAACTAAATATAGGCATTTATTAGGACAAGCAGGTGCTCTAAACAGATACCCAAGACAATTTTGACTTGCCACAGTCACTAATTCATGGCTTCTAAAGGGGGCACTTATCAGATGAATTCATTTAAAGCTAAAATTAGTGGTTGACTGATTATTGGATCCAATATTCTGCATTTTTC
>OMNN01065878.1:0-13981 GCA_900302755.1 Chromis chromis
TTATTTTTTAAATTATTTTACAGATTTTTCCAGGTAAAATCACAGAAAAAGTATTCATTTACATGTTTACTGTAAAAAACTAAACAAAAGGAACAACACTGTACATAATGTCTACATTAAAAGTCCGTATGCTGGTTTAAGAAATCATAATTCTGTCTTTAACATTGTGTGACTATAAATTACTGTTTCATTGCTGCCAGACTTTTTTTTTCTTCTTTTTTTTTTTAACAGATTTGTTTATTTAGAGGCTTATTGTTGTACTTGAACAAAGTACAAAGCTTCGCCTACAGCAGGAACACTGTATTTTCTTAAGTATTAGAAACAAAGCAAATACAAAAGCATATTTCTGAAATTGCCAAACACTTCCTGTAACAACCATAAAAATTAAGCTTTCTACAGTATGAATGAAAACATCCATATGTGCAGCATTTTCTTTCATCTTACAATTTACAGAGCAACAGGTAGTTACTCATCCTGGAGATGATCCTATCAGGGAGACGCGGCTTTTACCTTCATTATCCACTGAAACCTAATATATGATGGCTGTATGTGCAGTACAATAAAATTACATATCACTATGGTATTTCATGGGATGTGGTCAAATGGGTAATGTGGGTGGGCAGATACATGCTAAAATATACAGCAGAAAGAGAGAAAAATAGACAAAGTGTGGGATTCAAATTCAGTGTGGCATTAAGATTGGCTTCAGAGAATGGAAAGGCAGAAATACCTCCCAGTGGTGCCGCAGTGAGGGAGAGACAAGCTTGTTTTGGCTGCTAGAGCAGGTCAGACTCTGCACCACAGACAGGAATGTCTGTAGGAGCTGTGTGGATATGATTGAAAATCCAGTTCATTACATCATTTCTATAAACGCCTCCTTTTCTTTGTGTCTCGTTCTTTACAAAAGCCGCTCGCCAGTCGATACACTGGCTCCATGTGAGAAACTCACACCTGATTGTGCTTTTTTTTTTTTTCCAGGCTCCTGCATTCTGAATGACGTGAATTGTCATAAAGTCTCTGTGGAAAAACAGTGGGTGCGTATTGTCAGTTTTTGTGGTCTTTTAACACAATCTTGTTATGTAAAGGCAGCCATCCACACACTGCTTGACCTTTGAACACCTGACATTTAAAGGGCATCTTTCACTGACACTTTCCTTCCAGAAGCTGCTGGGATGCAACAGTAGTCACACACTAACCAGAGCCTTTATTTCCCCTCCATTTCAAATCATTATCATTATACACACACACACACACTATCTTCAAGGGAGCAACGGAAGGCCTTGACCTAATTTACAGTTAGTATAGCTCTCTACTAGGCCATAGTGTTTTTCAGCAACACATCCTACATTGCAGAACATGACAAAACAAGCCTGACAACAACCTCCTCAGGGAGCACCCGTCCTGAGTTTGTAGCATATCGTGATTAGAGGGAGATGAAAATACTGAATGCATGTGCTCAGCCAGTTTGTAATTTATTTCATGTTTACTGGAGCGTTATTCTCCTTATGCACTGCAGTTCACTGTGCATTTATGAACTCTGACACTTTGTTCTCTATGCTTTGGCTCACCATTTCTCTGCAAAACCCCCCCAAAGCAGTTTACAGTTATTACCAGTTATATGGGCTGCTGCTGTAATATTTAATGCCACATCATGCCACGGGCCTTCAACTTTATTCATAGCACGATTGACATTGTAGTGTCGAACACAAATCAGTGTTTAAGTCTTGTTAGCTGATGCACTTTTTAAATAGCAGAAAAATGTATTTTAAAATGTGTACAACTGCATGGCATTCAAACAGTGGTAGTAGTGCATTTATTCAAATCAGCTCCATCTCAGCTACTAGTTGAAGCATCAGTAATAATAACTTAAACATATGATACACAGTGAATAAAATATAACAATCTGAAAGAGACCAATCTGCATAAACGAGGACCGCAAATTGAACAATACAAGTGTTAAATGCTCCACTTTAACAGGTTCCAGAGGAGAGTGAGGTAGATGTCAATCCAGTACGCTATGTAACACCCACGCTGTCACCCACACAAAGGTCTGATCAGGCTAAGTAGACCTGTGTGGGTCTATAATTGTATTCAAAGCGCACTCATTTACCAGTTTTATTAGGTCTAACTAGCTGAAATTAATGCAATTCAATACTACAACTCTGCAATAAATCCTATTAAGAACACACAGTAATATTCAGTGTCGGCTCACCGCTATGGGGGCTTGCAGTGTTGCTGAGTTGTTTTTTGTGACACTGAGAGGTGTTTGTAATCTCATTGAGGTTACCATTAGTACATTTACTCAAGTCCAGGTTTAAATTCTACCTGAGTATTTGATGTCATTTTACCTTCGACACAGCAAGTCAGCAGAAATATTTATCTAATAGCAATAATTACTTTGCAGATTATGACTTTGCTTACGAAA
Source organism: Chromis chromis (assembly GCA_900302755.1). Classification (NCBI taxonomy): domain Eukaryota; kingdom Metazoa; phylum Chordata; class Actinopteri; family Pomacentridae; genus Chromis; species Chromis chromis. The sequence continues at coordinate 2,426 of OMNN01065878.1, forward strand.
CAGACTGTCAGCTTCTAAGCTATAATACATTTCTGTTGTGAAGTAGCGTGGGATCATGGGAGTTGTTGTTTTCACTACCATTGTCGATCAAAATCTTTCTGATGTAATTTAAGCAGAAATTATGTTTACAGACAAGACAGGCAACACACACAGCTGAGTGGTATCATCCGGTGTTTACTGTGTTTCCTCAGCTACAGCAGGTAAAGTGGATATGACGCCACTGACAGGAGACCAAGAGTAAAAATCATTGTTACATTGAAAAAAAATGACTGATTTGTTGATTTAAATGGTTACAGTCTCAGTCTGGTCAGTGATTAAAACTCAACACACTCATCTCTGTGAATCAAAGTTACATATTTAGAAGTTTTCTTCCATGCAAATAATCCCTTTCCTCTACAAAGCTGCTTTTCTATAATGTGCAGATCTGTGAAGTCCCCCACCTCACCAGCTCACCTATAACTCTCCTCAAACACTATAAAACTGCTCTACACTACACAATGGCAAGATGTAATATTGGAGTATGTCAGTCATACATGTTCAAACCTGAAACCGATTCTGAAGAAAAATTAGGTTGCAGAAAGTTCCAGCCTGCAAACAGACAGGATTGGTTCCTTCGGAAAAAACGGATGAATTATTGCGAATTAATTTACAAAAAAATAGGTGTAGGACAAAAGTTATGACTTTACAATAACATTATTATCATATACTGTATGTATTTAAATTTCTGACATAAAAATAATATTAAATTGCGAACTTCCAGGGACACTTAGCTGACACTAGCAAGGAATGCAAGCTAGCTAGCTAGCTAATTCTACAGTTAGCTAATATAGCATAATGTTATTAGCTTTACATAAAGTGAAATAGTTAGACTTTGAGACAGACTTTTAATAATTTTTCTTTTCCACCTAATAAATAGTGTTCTTTGTTTTTTGTTTTCATTTCCTCATTTTTTAATTTTATTTTTTTTATATAACATCATCCTTGATACTTGATATTGGCGATATTATTACTGTGATATTCATGCGTTATACCGTTTTCCCTTCTGTTTTGCCATTCTTTTGTTCTTCTTATCATGGTAGTCATTTTCCTCATTACACTTAACAAATTATATTTTGTTTTTCAATTTTCTCAGTCAATTAAATTTTTTTGTTTAATTTATTTTTAATTACACCATCCTTATTGGGTTGGCTATATCGCTAGCCTGATATTAATACTTTGTTTTCCTCATTCCACTTAATAAATTTATTTTTTCGTTATAATTTTATTACTCAATTTTCTCTTTTGTTTTATTTTATTTTGATGAATTGCTTTGGTAATATTGTTAACCTGGCATCCATGTCAGTAAAGCATATTGAATTGATTTCAACTGAATTGATTCCTGTGATTTGCAGAACTAGCAAACCTATTTTGTTTAACCATAAAATCTGTTCAATAAAATACATGTGAGCAGTGAGCTGAGGTCCCACAGCGCCACCCAGTGGAATAAACAGGCACAGCGCTCCACCTGCGGAGCACAAGGACTCAACCAGCAGCAGCCAAAGCGAGGAAAGTTGGACAGTTTTCTCTTTTCCGGTGTCGTGACCGAGATTTCGTCTTGAATACAGACTTTTTCCAATACAGACAGCAGCATGAAGCAGCTTTGAGTGTTGAATTATCGGCTCTGCTGTGGGAACTTCTCTCTTCTCTTGTCGACGTAGTTAAACCTCAACACACACAATCAGGAAGTCCGGGGGATTTTTTCCGTTCTTGAAACGCAAAACTTGAATGGGCAGTGGATACGCCACCTTTTGACGACAAATAATGAGGTGTCTCGTTCTTTAGCGCTTACGCTTCATTCATTGGTGCAGTTTATGTCACTATTAGGCGCTTTTTAACTTATTTTAGCCGTCATTCGCTACCCGGAACACCTGGATTTAACTTTGCTCAGAGGGATGGATGCTCCTCACCTCACTGAAGATGAAATGGCAGACATAAAGAAAGACGTGAGTACCATTGTTCAGACAAAAGCTGGCATCCAGATAAAAACTTCGTGTGATAAGGTGGTAAATGGAAATAGAGAGATCCATTGATTCAATATTTGTACCTTGTTGGGCGTTAAAGGCCTGTGAAAGGAGGAAATCCCCCACCACACCCTCTGTGTGTCCACATTAACTCCCAGTTAAGATTTAACATTAACACAGCAGATTGGAGGTTTAGTAAACTTATCTGTAGATACAGTCGGACTGATTAGAGGTGTAACCAGAAGCTAAGCAGAGCAGAACCAGACCAGGTCACACCAGTGATCTCACACCACCTACTGTATTCCTTTTTAGTGAAAAACTCATTCAAAGTGTCCCTCCTCCTCCTGTTCAGAGCCCTGACAGCTCACTCTGTTCCCTTCTCTCCTCTCCTACATGGCTGCTGTGGATCTCCAGGTGCTGACCAGACTACGGCACTACCTCTGCGACAAGATCAAAGCAGATCGCCACCTGGACTTCCTGCGTTCCCGCAGGATCCTGACGCGAGACGACGCAGAGGAAATCAGCTGCAGGACCACGCAGACCAAGAGGACGGCCATGCTGCTGGACATCCTGGCCGAGAACCCCCGCGGCCTGGACGCCCTGATCGACTCCATCCGGGAGATGCGCGCGCAAAACTTTATCATCACCAAGATCACAGACGAGGTGCAAAAGGCCAAAAACGAGAAGATTGAGTCTCTCAGAGGTTAGTAGGCCGAGTCATGAAGTCTTTGTGCGCCTCACATGTATGACAACACCTTAATGTTTGAATCTCATCCCCATTTTCCCATTTCTCTTTTGCAACTCAACAGCAGGCGCCTCCAGTTCCTCATCTGACAGCACCTTCAGCCCCCCGAGCACAACCAGCGACTTCCCCACGACGTTTTCAAACAACTCCACCATGCTCCTCCACCCAGATGGAGAGCGAAGTCCTTCCACTTCAGACGTAGCAGGCTCCCTCAATCTGCCGTCGCTACACAGGAGTGGAAACCTGCCCTCCGTGGCCGGCGCTAGCATCGGCGTAGCGTCCTCCACAACCTCCTCCAGCCTCCCGAAGCCCGGAGACCCCGGAGCTCCTGCGGTGCCGGACGATGTGATGGTGGAATCGCCCTCCAACATAGATGCCGGAGCGGCGGGGTGCAACAGCAGCGGAGGGGACCCAAACTTCCAGCCTCTCCGGTCGCGCTCGCTCACTCCAACGTCGCACAGGAGCATCTTTTAAGCGCACGTCTCAATAAGACAGTTACACGGACAAACTAGCAGAATCCTCAGCTCTTACACAAACACTCTCATTGTCTATGTTTGGTGTTCCTCGTGCCTTAGATCAGCCAGTTTATGAGAAATTGCTGCAGATGGGATGTACTACATGTTACCACAATGCCAGTCAACTCTGTAGAGGGAAAATAGGGAGACATGATATCACTGGGGCTGGGGACATATTTCAAGGTGTGATACTGGTGCCAGCTCATTACATTAGTTTTGGTGAAAGGCTAAAATACCTTAGCCTTGACAGTATATACATGTCTTTTCTACAAATGTTTTTAAAATGTTTTAATTAGAAAAAAAAAAGGTTGCATAGGAAAAAATATGATTTAGATCAGAAACAGTCTAATCAGAGTACTTGACAACTCTTCCTCTCATATAAAAGGCCTGATAAACTGTAGGGTAAGAACACATGGCAGCTACAGTTTAGCTGCAGTGAGAATGAACTATGTTTTCTACACTGGAATGACTGCTTCAGGGAGTGTAAAGAGCCAGTCTGCCTTCGACCAAAGCACCAAATGTTTTCTAGCTTGTCTCGATGCATCAAGTCAACAAGAATTTGCTTCACATGTTTTTGTCACTACAGAAGTCTTGAATCACAAAACATAATGTGAAACACACACCATGCCCTGCTTGTTTCCTCTTCTTTCACTGGTCGTGTTCGATAATCTGTTATCATACTAAAAGCTTTTATATATAAATTCAAGTGCTGTGTTTTTTTTTTACTGGATACTGTGTGAGTGTATTTTTCTAATTTCCCGTCAGATAATGAGCAATACTTACAGCAAAACAGTATCTGAGGCTCTTCGTATGTCTTAGAAATACAGATTTAGTGACATTCTCAGCTTTCTGAATGTGCAGACATTCTGTAACTGGTAGCTGTTTTGTTGTGGAAAAACTGGAGAAGCTCAAAGTGACGCAGAGGAATGACTGTCATCGTGGCGAAGGCTCAGCGGTGACTGAACCACCTGCTAGTCATAATGAGCCGAGGAGCCCCGAGTGTCAGACTGTTTGCTCTGTGGATCACTGGTGCACGGCAGGTGTTGGCAGGTAACTCATTTATTCTTATCATTATTATATAGATAGATAGATATGTTGACTTTTAATACATGTAGTTTGCAGTAAGTTGTAAACCTTTTACATAATGAGAGTAAGATTACACCAAATTTAAAACTCTTAAGTCTTATTTATTACTGTGTAAGAACAGTATGATATATTTGTTACTTGACATTATGTACAGTTGCTTTCACATTTATTCTGTCTGTTGTGAGCAGTTCTGTTACAACCAAAGTCATTTATGGTTTTGCAGAACTTTATAGCTTAATGTAGCACAATTATTGTACACCACAAGTATAACATTTAAGACAGAAGGTGATATCAGCAGTGACTACATGCAGGAGAACCAGTTTGATAAACATCAGAATGACTGGAATGGCTGAACCTTTTCCACTTCTCCAAAAGATTTCAGACGTACAGTAAGCGTTTTAACAAATGCACAAAAAGACAGATATTCCCTCTCAAAAAGTAGTTTGTATTTTGCACTTTCAGTCCGATGGAGGACTCTGAGCCGCTGCTGGCCGCCAGGTCAGAGGAGAGGAGGACGAACGGCCACGTCGGATGGAGCGCTCACACTCTGGAGTCGAAGGCGGTGGAGGATTTCAGACGGAGGCTTAAATACTTCTTCATGAACCCCTGTGAGAAATACAGAGCCAGGGGTCGGAAACCATGGAAATTGATGTTACAAATATTAAAAATTGCAATCATAACAGTGCAGGTATCCTATTCAATCACTGGATTACATTAAATGTGAATGTTTACTGAAGGTAGGTAGCTGCTTGTCTCATCTCCAGTATTTTTTCTCCAATCAGTTGGTCTCTTTTGGCCTGAGCAACGAAATGATGGTCACCTTCAAAGATGAAAACCTGATGACGTTCAGACATCTGTTTCTAAAAGAATACAAGGATCCCCGGCTGGGAAGCTATGCACTGTACACTAAAGCTGATGTGTACGATCACATCTACTACATTATCAACAGGGTACTGACAATGTAGTTTAATGACATGGAGATTTTCTTTATAATTTCATTGCATTAAGATGTGTTACTCTTCTTTCTTTCAGTACATCAGCCTCCAAAACCTGACTGTAGGTAATCTTGCCTACGAGAATGTCGATGGCGAGTACAGTCCTCTGTCTGTCTGTCAAGTGTTTTATAGAAACAGCAGCATCGATCCTGGAAATGACACCTTTGACATTGATCCACATATTGAAAAAGGTACAAATTGCTGTTTAAAGACATGTCATGTGGAGCTAATAGCTACCTTAGGTTGTTTCCAAGTGTAATGTTTTATGCAGGATGTATTTATGGAAGCTGATTCATGGTAAGAATAGGAAATAATTACAGTGTGGATTTACATGTGACATCAAAAGAGGAAGCTTGTGTTGCTAAAAGTGACATATTACAGGGATTTAGGCAGAATTATTCCTTTGTTAAACTGAACTACTTATAAAGACATTGTCCATATGTTCTCCTCACAGATTGTATTTCCATTTACCCTGAGCTGTCGCTGAACAACAGCAGTTTGGCAGCACATGCCAACTTCTCTTTAGACTTCAAAAGGTGACTAAACTGAAGATACTAGCGTCATGCCAGGTGGGGAGAGTGCTGCCTGCTAATATGTGTTTGTGTGTCCAGGCTGCTATCAGTGAACATCTACCTGAATCTGAAAACCATCAATCTGCAGACTGTGCGGCACCACGAGCTGCCAGACTGTTATGACTTCCATATAATGGTTGGTGACAAACGTGGAAGCTGCCACGCCCTCAGCTGAGCTTTAAGGAAACGCTAAGAAATGGATAAATAAAGTGACAATTAGTGCACGTTTTATAAGCTTAAAAACAACCGGTGCTATGCTTCTGATAAATCCTGTGCTTTGTTTTTACACAGATAGTATTTGACAACCGTGCACACAGCGGGAGGATAAAGGTGGATATTGAAAATGATGTTAGGATTTATGAATGCAGAGACTGGAACGTGGAAGGCACCTGTAAGTTTAGCCAAATAAATGAAATACATGTGATTGTTATTATTTATAAAGCCAGCAGAGGGCACAGTGATTTTCTTCTACTATGCTTGACACCTATATAACTGGAAAAAAACATACTGTATGACTTTAATGATAATAAATAAATCAGTTAGGTTAATCTCCATAAATCCTCTGTTCATTATAAGCTGTACTTTAAATTTAAATGTGCTGTATAAATAACAGTGACTAGATTTGACAAAGAAACTATTTTTTGTAGAAAAAGCAGTAACAAAAATGTCTATTTCTAGCTGGGAAGAACGATTATCTCCTGCTGTCCTTTGATTCTGTGGTCATCCTCGCCTGCCTCGCCTCTGTGATCCTCTGCACACGATCTGTCATCAACGGCATCCAACTCCAGTTTGTAAGTTACTGCATGAGGAACAAGTAAATGCAACGTTTCCATTACCACTCATAGATGTCTGTACATCCAGCAACTGGGTCAACTTTTATTATTATTTATTATTATTATTGGCACAACATCTAACATGCAAGGCTATAGTTCCTGCTGCTGAAGACACTCAGGACATGCTCTCTGTATTTTTTCGCAACAGGGTGGAATTGGCATCATATTGATTTTTTAAAAAAAGGGCATATTCTGAATATGTTTTTGGCTTATTTCATTATTTGTAGATTTAGTATAAATAATAATAATCTAACCTTTATTGGTCCCCTTGGGGAAATTCCTTCTCTGCATTGACCCATCCTATTCAAAGTTAACCTTAACTATACATACTAGGGTTAGGGTTAGTCAGGGGTTAAGGGACTTGTTCAAGGGCCCACAGTGGTGGTGACTGGGACAAGCGGTCACTCTCACTTTCCCACCTCAACCTCTTTCCAGTCTGGGGGCTCGAACCGGCAACCCACCGGTTACAAGTTCGCTTCACAAAACACTAGGCCACCACAGCCCATAATTAACCATGACTATTTTAAAGCATCAAATACACCAGAAATGAAATCCTGGCAATGTGGAGAACTCTTTCAAACTTAAAATTAAAGAAAATGCTAAACTTTTAAAGACATTTTGTTGTTGCTTTCAACATTTTTGATGGTTTGTAGTTGCAACAGTGTTTAAAAATTTAGAATCCTTACAATCTCACTTGATCAGATAAAAAGTATAATTTCACAAGTAAAAACTTGTTTTATAATGTTGATTTCTCTTGTGCAGGAGTTCAACGTATTCTTTCATGCCTACTACAACAAAATTGTGACGTGGTCAGACCGCATGGAGTTTGTGAATGGCTGGTATATTCTTATCATTGTCAGCGACACACTGACCATCGCTGGATCAGTGCTGAAAATCGGAATACAAGCAAAGGTTTGTTCTTCCTTGTTTATGTACATGTAATGTACACATATACTGACTGCGGGAATCAGCTTTGGCTAAATATTCTGAAATCAGCACTTACAATGCATGATACTTGAAAAATTAGCAAAGGCCCCAAATGCTTACAGTACAGCCTTCCCTTTCTGATTTCAGTTCCAGGCAAACTACGATGTCTGTAGCATCTTGCTGGGAACAGCCACGATGCTTGTCTGGGTCGGTGTCATTCGTTACCTTGGTTTCTTCAGGAAATACAATGTAAGAATGAAGCTGCTTCCTGTGTGAGGATAATGCATCAGCCAACATGTAAGGTGCACATGCATATCCAGAGGAACTGAAACCTTTTGTTTCTGTTTAGCTTTTAATCTTAACCCTAAGGGCGGCGTTGCCAAACGTGTTCCGATTCTGCTGTTGCGCCACCATGATCTACCTCGGGTACTGTTTCTGTGGCTGGATCGTCCTTGGGCCTTACCACGACAAAGTATGAACGTAATATTCATCCATTTAAAGTGTCACTGTGGCCTCATCGGTTTCTTTAAGCAATCAGGTGCTTGTTGATATTAAGAGAACATTTTTGTTCCAGTTCCGAACATTTGACAAGGTGACCGAGTGCCTGTTCTCTCTCATCAACGGGGACGACATGTACGCCACCTTCCTGAAGATGAGAGACAAGACCTACATGGTGTGGCTGTTCAGCAGACTCTACCTCTACTCCTTCATCTCCCTCTTCATCTACATGGTGCTCAGCCTGTTCATTGCTGTCATCACTGACACCTACGAAACCATCAAGGTCAGTCTGAATCAGACATGTAGTTATCCCTGCAGAGATGTTATTTATTCTTGAGTGTCCTGATTTTTATTTTTTACATTGGTTCATTTCCAGCATCACCAGCAAGACAAGCAGCTGGTGTCCCAGCTTCAGGCCTTCATAGCAGAGTGCAGGGACCAGCCTGAGTCTGGGAGATACCAGACTGATGCGGATCCATCGACCTGCTGCTTATCTCCATGTGGCTGCTTTGGATTATTCGAGAGGACGTAGTGTCTACTTTATCCTAACTAAGGAAAAAATTGGCCTCAAGAGACTGCAAAATGCCCCACAGAGTCCTGATAACCTGTGTGGAGCTTTGATTATGTGAATGACTGATAAGAATGCTAGAATATCTACTTACTCAGGTAGAAGTACTTGTACTACACGTTTACTTGCTGAAACATAAATTGTCAAACTTTCTCTGTTAAAGACTGCTGCAAGGACTGAATGATTAAGTCACCATAAAATAGCCAATGCACCATTCTGACTTTAATTCTTGGAACATGAATATGCACAACAAGCCAATTTCTCTTTAGTTCAGTGATGCATTTGTAACCAGTGGATCGATGGTTCGAGTCCCCAGACTGGCAAGAGGTTGAGGTGGGAAAGTGAGAGCGACCACTTGTCCCAGTCACCACCACTGTGGGCCCTTGAGCAAGGCCCTTAACCCCTGACTGCTCCCTGGGTGCTGCACCGTGGCAGCCCACTGCTCCTAGTATGTATAGTTAAGGTTAACTTTGAATAGGATGGATGCAGAGAAGGAAGGAACCCAAGGGGATCAGTAAAGGTTAGATTACTATTATTATTATTATTAATAAAGATGAGAGATGTAGGCTTGTGCATGTGATTCCCAGACCAGTAGGACACTGACAGAGCAGCTCTCCTAATAAGCCATGATTTTTCCTTACTACAAGAAAATAGAATACGATGGAGAATATTTTTCATCAGACATTGCTCAAAATGAAAAATATATATGTTCTCGACTCAGGACACATAAACTGAAATATTTCAAGCTTTTATTTGTTTTAACTTTGATGATAACAGCTTACAGCTCATTAAATCTCTTCCTGTGAGTAGTTCACAGAGAGCCACAGAGATGTCAATCAAGGACACTTAGACACTCCCACACAGTCCTGAGAAGAGTTCAAAGAGCCTTTAAGTTCTCAGTATGGTTGAGTATACACAACCACAATCATGGGGAAGACTGCTGACTTGACAGCTGTCCAGAAGATAATCACTGACATCCTCAACCAAGGAGGGTAAGACTCAAAACATTGCTGTAAAGGACTGTCTGTTCACAAAGCGCTGTATCAAAGCATATTAATGGAAAGTTAACTGGAAGGAAAAAGTGAGCACAAGTAAAAGTGATGATCGCAGCCTTGAGAGGATGGTCAAGAAAAGCAGATTAAAGAATGTGGGAGAGATTCACAAGCAGTGGACTGAGGCAGGAGACAGAACATCCAGATCTGGATGTTCTGTCTCCTGCCTCAGAACATCCAGATCCTCCATGCACAGACGTGTCCGGGGAAGTTTTCTGTTTCCAGGTTACGCCCTGAGAAGCAGCAGGAGTAACCAGGTGCACTTGTGGCCACAGAACTTTGAATCCCCTTCATCATTTTTTTATCAAGAAGCTGACTTTAAGTTGATTTATTTTTGCTTTAATTGTAAATAAATAGCTTTTTTTTGTTGCTTAATCAGTTTCCTATTTCTTTAACCCAGTTTTTCATTGTTACTCCCCTCATCCCCTCCTGAACACCCAACAACATCAGAAGCGTCTTACCTGCGCTAAGCAAAGAAAGAATTGGACCGTTGCTCAGTGGGCCAAAGTAACATTTTGCATTTCTTTTGGAAATCAAGGTCCTAGAGTCTGGAGGAAGAGTGGAGAGCCACAGGATCAAAGTTGCTTGAAATCCAGCGTGAAGTTTCCACAGTCAGTGATGATTTAGTGCCATGTCATCTGTTGGTGTTGGTCCACTTTATATAATCAAGTCCAAAATCAACACAGCCATCTACCAGTAGATTTTAGAGCTTTTTGAAGATGCAGATTTTGTCCCCGTTTGCCCTCTCTGTGTCTGTTCCACTTCAGAGGCCATCACCTGAAACACCTGACAATCATCAACTGGTCACCTTCTGCAGTATTTATACTCCACTTCCTGTCTATCAAGTTCATATCAAAACGATCAGCCAGCCATCAGCGAACAAGTGCCACACACTTCAGAATTCCCATGCCAGTCACTCACCAGCAACAGCTCCCTCATCTCTGGACTCTCAGGCCTAGTTTCCCTCGCCATTACAATAACTGTCTGCAATAAAACATGTTAAACTGTGCAACATTTTCTGTGTACTGCATTAGGGCCAAGAAGATTCAACTGTGAAGAGATGACACATTTTATATGTAAAAAGTCAAAGGTCAAGTCTGCAGCTGGACTGGTTGGCAGAGGCATTCAACAGCAAGGCTAGTTTATAGTTGCATTACTGTACGTGGAACTCATCATTTAGCTGTGATTAATGGGAATTAATACCCACAAGTACCGTCCTAACAACTAATGGAAAACATTCAACTCTATAAAACTGTGTTTAACCCAAGGGAATAAAACAACCCTACACATGTGGATGAGCTGACTGACTTCAGTGCTGAAAAAGAAAACCTACATCCTGCTGTAACTATTGAAACAATAGTTATCTCAAAATCACATATCCTTACTAAAGTGAAGTGGTTTCACTGGAAACGTATCCACGATCTTTTTGAGGGATACAATATTTTTCTATCATTCAGGTTGAAACTTGTATTTTGTGTGACCAAACATCCTGACAGTAAGTTCGACGCAGGGGGAAAAGCGGGAAGGCCTGAAAAGGAAAACAAAAGACTGTCTTATGAGAGAGAGAGAGAGAGAGAGAGAGAGAGAGAGAGAGCGCACTTGTGAGTTTGCGATTGTTGGCTCAGATTCCAGCGGAAATCCCCATGAAAGGAGTCCAGGCTGGAACAACTGATAGGAGGAGGAGGGTTATGTGGGGATTACTAACATGAAGGAAGAGCTGACGTCACCTAAACACACACCAACACACCCAGAGTGTCAGGGAAGG
>OMNN01065886.1:0-13852 GCA_900302755.1 Chromis chromis
CTGAACCCCAAGATGCTCCCAATGGCAGGCAGGCACCTTGCATGGAAGTTCTGTCACCACTGGTGTGTGAATGTGTGTGCGAATGTGTGAATGCAAAAAACACATTGTAAAGCGCTTTGAGGTAGAAAGGCACTATATAAGTGCTGACCATTTACCATTTAAATTTGTTTTCAGTGTCGTAAAACCGCAGAATCTGTTATTATCCTGAACTTGGAGGATTCTAAGAGGAAATATAATAAACGTCAGTGTGTTTTGTGCAATGATTGCACCTAATATATCAGTTTTCATTCATTAAAAAGAAAACAAACTACAGATGTTTGATATTTTACGTTGGATCCGTGCATGAAACTAGTGAATGAGCATTTTCTGCCACTAGCTGAGAAGTGTTGTCAAATGAGATGTGCTTTCAAGAGGCTGAGGATGCGTCATTATGCTGAAGACAGAATTTCCACTCATACAGTCTTGCCGAGTCCTCCCTATCAGTGCAGACAGACACTGTTAAATCAGTTCAAAAAAGTGACTTGGGAGTCGAATTTCAGCACGGCTTGAAAAGGGCTTCAGACTGTTTTGCCTTGCTGTCTGGGTTGGTGCGACGTCTTGGCAAAAACTCCAGATTCCAGAGTTTGTGAGATACGGCAAAAAAAAGTGCAGACACACACAGGATACATGAGAGAGAATGAGGAGGAGGAGAGCGGGAAAAAAGCAAGAAGAGAGGGGAGAGAAAATGAGAGAGGGATAGATGGAGAAAAAGCATGGGTCATAACAATGAGTCTTCTAACCCCTCCCCCATCCCATCCAATGCTCCAGTAGTCTACAGTCTGACAATGGGTCTCCTGAACATAGACACACAGTCTCAGTCAAAACAACAGTATAAACCCCACAAACCACAGGAATGCCTTGCAAAAGTGCTTCTGTCACTGTGATGAAATCTAAAAATGTCTGCCTCTTGTGATCCAGGATTAGACTACTAGGTTGTCAGAAATAACCACACAGATCCCTGCTTCTTTCTAGGTTTGGTGAGACAATAAAAGCATGAAATAATCTTTAATCTTTTGGCTTGATTGGGGTCTGATAAAAATAGTCTATTAGTTGAAGTCGCTGTGCTTTAAATGAGATCAAATCGTCTTCTTCATATCTCTAAGACAGCTCGTTTAAATATCTTATCTCTGCTAAAGTTCTCCGCACTGAAACCAACCTCTTGGAAAATATCAGTAAACATTTCCATTGCTCTCCTCTCGTCCCGTTCACCGGGGAAACTCGTAGAAAATAATTCATGACCAGGCCGATGGGATGGCTGCTACAGTGACACTGCGATACCCTCATACCATGACTGGCCAGGATCTCTCACCTTGAAATTGCTGGAGTTCACCCATCCTGTCAACTCATCGATGGTCTTGTCCAGCCGGGGTTTGTCCTGCTCCACGTCCGGGGACCGCTGCGGGTCGTTCAGGTAGTCAATGAGGTCCTGGCCGACCTGCAGTCTGCGGGTAACGTCTTTCTGCACTACCTGCTGGTAAAAATAGTCCATGTTGTCATGTTCCTCCATTGGGCACTCAGTGCCGAGTGGCCAGCCACTGAAGCCGGCTGGAGACAGGAGACTGTGGTTGTTGGGACGGGGTGTGAAGGACTCTAGCTGTAAAGTGTCGTCCCGCGGAGGGGCAGAGAGACTGGGCTTTCTGGACTGCCTCTAACCGATGTTTGGTCATCCACATGCAATTTGTCCTAAAATACAGATTAATTTCGCACACAAATCATCCCTCTGGAAAACAAGCTCGACTTTGTACGTTATGACAAAGACCGCTAGTTTCTGTTCTACACAACGTTAGCTCAGAGGAAAACTTAGCGAAACTTCAGGAAACGAGTAGTGGACTTGAGCAGGTTCCTTCAATATATCCGCATCAAAACAAGCTAGCAGTGTTGGCTGGCTGGCTGGCTGTGTGTTATGCTAACAAAAATAGCGCCTAGCTAGTTAGCACGGCGACCCAAACAATGCTAGACAGCTCGGCTAGCTGACGTTAGTTCTCCGCAGGCCTAACGCCTGGCTCCACTCCGCTCTTCCATGGCCACAGGCGTTAAAGTCCTTCAGCTGTCCACTCCGTCTGCCGGAAACTTGCACCAAACTTCCACAACAAGAACTCAGCTCCGGTCCCGCGGTAACTGGTTTCACTTTAATCCGGGAATAATCGCTGCTACCGCTAAACCCGTTAAGAGGCGCTGGAAGCCTGCGCGTTGCCGGGGACTGCAGTTCACCAGGAGGCGCAACCGATCAACGATCAGGCCGATGGGTCTTCAGGCACCGCACAGCTAGCCAGCATAATGCCTGACGGAAAATGTAAATTTGACAAGTATACAGGGGACCACACTCGCGCCTAAACATTGAAATAAATACACTAAATAAGCTTGAATATATTTTTCTCACCACTTACAGTTAAATAATTTCAGTTTTCTACAAGAATCAAGAATCAAATAATAGTGTGTATGTGGGCGTGTCCACGGTCTGCACGGCTCTCTGGTGACATCTAGCGGCTCAACTGCTGCACAGCCTGCATTCAGTTTGCCGCAGTTTACTATAAAGCAGACCTTTTCAGATTATAACCCTAAAAGCTTTTTCTTTAGAGGCTTCTTAAGTAAACTAGCAAGTAGGGAATGTTCCCACAACATCACCTACAAGCTGTAATAATGCTCTAAAGAAAACATCCTAATCTAATGTTCCAAGAATGCTTTAAGTATTTATCTCATTTCAAATAATGTCCCTATGAGGTTAAAAGTCAACTAAGACAGAGCATTTTAATTGGGACATGTAGAGGCTGTTTGGTGGATGTTGTCAGATTATGTTACATGATAAGAAAGGAGGAACGTTCTCAAACCGGCATTCAAAACATGTTTTCAAGATGTTATCGAGGCCTCGGATGACAGAATGTTTTTCATGGAATGTTCCTGTAAGGTGGCATATTAACAAATGTAGTAGCCTGCAATATTCTGAGGATGGTTTGGATTTGTAATTGAGGTTACACATTATAGGACATTCTTCTATAAATCATTCCCACAGTGTTAGATGATAACAAAGAAAGAACATTCTCAAACCAACATTCAAAAAGATGTTTTCAATGGTTTCGAGGCCTCAGATGACTGTCTTCAGAAAATGTTCCTGTAATGTGACATATAAACAAAGGTAGAATATTGTGCTTGCAATGTTCTGGGAATGTTTTGGGGATGTTGTTGAGGAAACATTTCCACAATGTTACATGAAAAGAAAAGAAAGGATGTTCTCAGCATTCCACGAATGTTTTAAGAAGAATATTTTTAGTCTCTACAAAATTGTATCCTGCCTTTAAATAGAACATACTGGGAGCTGGGGGAAAAATGACTTCCTGCTGAAAACATTATTCAACTTCTCAGAATATTTTAGGACAAAAAAGTTCTAGCTAGGTTGAAGCTTATGTGTACAGATGAACTACACATTTTCTCAAAATATCACAACTTTTTGAGGCCTAAACCTTAATCACCACTCCTTTAAATTCTGTTCATTTCGTTCAGTGGCTACAGTTCTCTCATTCATTGTCGCCTTCAATTCATTTTAAGTGCAGAATCTGTCATTATTCTTAATTTGAAGGACATTAAGAGGAAATCTGATAAAATAGTCTGGAGCCTGAAGTCTTCATTTATCAAGAAAAAAGAAACACAGATGTTTTACACCGATCAGACATAACATTATGACCACCTGCCTAATATTGTGTTGGTCCCCCTTATGTGGTCAAAAATGCTCTGAACCATTGGGCATGGACAAGAGGACCTCTCAGGGTGTCCTATGGGGTCTGGCACCAGGACATTGGCAGTGGATCCTTTGGGTACTCTGGCTTGTGCAGTCTGGCCTCTGTCAATCAAACTTGTTCCACTGCATCCTGTCGATGCTTGATCAGAATGGGGTCTAGGAAGTTTGGAGGTCAAATCAACATCTTGGGCCATTGTCATGTTCCTCAAGATGTTCCTGATTGTTTGATGTTGTTGCCATGTGGTAGGGTGCATTTTCCTGCAGGGGTAGGCCAGTGACATTTGGTATTGCCATTTGCATGAGGGAGTGTGCTTGTTCTGGGACAATGTTTATTTGGGTGTCTAAGTCTCATCAACATGTGTGCCGAAAGCCAAGGTTTTCCAGCAGAACACCACATAGTACCAACATGATCAATGTTATTCACTTCACCTGTCAGTGGTCATGATGTTGTGGCTGATCGGTGTCTTCTTTTAGCGTGTCCTGTGTAAATTAAAGGTGCCATAATGTGTTTTATTAAACCCTAAAAAATAAATAAATAAATAAAAGACTCACAAGGAAGAGGCTCTGCAACTTTCCATAGTCCTCAGTGTTCATCCTGCTTTCAAGCTGTGCCACTTCCATCCTTGTTCCCATGGTTACAGCTCAGACCTGTCAGTCAATCACCGATATACCAGGCGAGGTCAGAGAGGTAAAGTGTGTGGCTGCGCAGGTTGGTGCAGAAGACTCAGTCAAATAATAGATTGCTCGCGTTTCTACGTGCTACATGGCGAAACAAGATGTTCCCAGCTCGAGTAATCCTTTAGAAACCCTCCATATCGGTTTCACAGTGGGCTCTCATGTCATCATAATCATGCAGCGGGGTCACAGCACCAGACTTTTTTTCCCCCTTTGTTGGCTCTTTTCACTCTAACCAAACATGTCTGCGCTGAATAGTGTGCAAAGGTCTTTCATTTTCAGCAGGAATTCCCCCCCAGCTCGATGGATTTCCAAGGTGGGTGAATAGGTCCCCAAATTATGTCTCCGAAATGGCTGGCGAAGGCGGCAGTTTGCCAAACCATGTCAAGTCCGGGTTATGTCAGTCAGACAGATTTCAACCGTAATTAATTGCATGAAGAAAAGGTAGGATTTGTTAAATTAGCCTGTGGTGGAATTAAAAGCACATTTCAGGTCTGAGAGGGAAATGTGAGATGATGAGGTTGCTTTTTCACATTCTACAAAACAGTACAAAGGGCAGCAGAGGACAGCAAACAGTCTGAATTTCATTTTTAGGCTGACATGAGCGTTTATGTGACAAATTCATTGGATGTGGCATCAAACTGAACTGAGATTTAGATGACAGGCTGTGTAATGAAAGCAAAAGTCAATGCTTTGCTGCGGCTATTATCTTCTTTTTATAACTGTGATTAAATGCAGTGTGATCTTGACGTGATAGTTGAGCCACCTTTCATTTAAAACTTCTGACAAGTAGTAGACGGCAACAGATGTGTTTATGCTGCTGTAATAAATGAAAAGAATGGCGGCACTCTGGGGACAGTTTGTTCATGTTTTGTTTACGAGCGCGATAACTTTTAATCAACCACATCCTGACTTGTTTTGTAGCAAGCTGCTGGCATCAGTTTTGTATGTGACTACACAGGAACAGCTCTGTAAAGTTTGAACATGAAAGCAGCACGTGTTTTGAGCTGATGCACCGTCCATATTCCAAGTTGGATAGAGGTAAAACTTCTTCTCAATGCTCAACTCCTTTCAGTCTTTAAAAAAAAACAACACAAGGTTGCCTCTCTTCTTCCTAGATGGCCACTTCAGGTCCAGTCAATTCTCTCTAAACTGTCACTGCAGTGTTTCTATCTGGGATTTATTAGAGCTGCAGTCAAACTGTCCAAAAAGACATCTTAGCTCCAGGCTGTAACTGCATAATGACAGGCTCTTGGCCTGGAAGTGTACACACACACTTCAATCAAGCTGCTTTTTAATCATTAAAGTCCAAATAGTGGAGCTGAGCACAGCTTCTCGCTTAATAACAAATTCAAACTTACCAAGATGGCCAATTTTATCCTCTCAGTCCACAATGGGTGTCCACAGTAAACTGTCCCAGAGTCCCCCTGCTCTGAGGTGTTGAAACACCATTTTTAAATGTATGACATTTCAAACAAATCCTCAGCCTCTGGTCGGTCTGCCTCGGCCTTGGCTGGGTCTCGTCCGTAGGAGATTCAGCCGATTCCAGCCCGAGCTTTGTGTCGACGTTTGTCTAAGCCAGTCTGAGAGGCAATCAACGTTAACAGTCCTGGCTGCAGCACATCACACCCACTGAGAGTTAACTAACTGCCCCCAGTAGCCCAGACAGTAGCAGAGGCCACACACACTCACACACAATCCCTTTCTTTTATTATCCTTCACTCTTAAAGACTCGGGGTAAGTTTCCTGGCAACCACGTAGTCAAAAAGAGTTGTGTTTGTGAGTCCAGGCCCTATTGTCAGTATGTACTATAATGTGTGTGTGTGTGTGTGTGTGTGCGTGTTACTTCTATTCACAGATAAGAACATAATCTGTGTGAGGTACAATATCTCCCCTTTCACAACTTGCACATAGAAAGAGCAACACAATTCACAAGAACATTAGTATTCTACTGCCACTCATAAAAGTGTTCATGCATTAAAACTAAAAAAAAAACACTGATGTGAACCTGAACCTGATAAAATACACACTGTAAGAGCTTTACAGCGCCAATCAAATGCCTCTGAGAGGACACGCTGTGGGTCACTAACGGCTGTACACGGACACACACAACAAAAGAGAACAAAAGTCTCTTAGGGATTTGTTAAACTCAAACAAATAGATTGCCAGCATGACTGCAAGCATGAATACAGACAAAAAACTATACGTCCAACATAGATATTATCGCCGCCCTTCCTCCCTGCTGCTTCAGTGGCCATGACCAATCCCAGTGTGTAACTTAATGGTCTGGAATAACTTGAATTAGCTGATTACGGCGCTCGTCAACAGTGACAGGATCGGAAAATTAGGTCTCAGCAATTTCAATAATAAAGCACAATTGGATTACAGTGGTGCATGTAGGAGCCAGTACAGAGCCCAAAATAGCCCACCACAAATCCACCATGGAAAATCCACTATTATACAGGGAGAAGAATGAAGTTGCTGGAATGGGGAAAAATTGGTACGGATCTTAGTGCTGGGAGGAAAGAGGTGCAGTCGAAGAAAAGAGAATGCAAGGGCAACTGAGCGGAAATGAAGCACTTTCATACAACAATGCCAATGTGAAGAGAGAGACCCACTTTTGAAAAATCTTTCTCACATGTCAGAACTCTTTAATTTGCGATAAAAAGAAAACTGTTTTCACTCTTCATGACTCTGTTTAAAAAAAAAAAAAAAAAGAGTTCTCAGGGAATTCCAGGTCTTGTTATTTTATTTACATTTGGTTGAAAATGTAAAATGGGAAAAAGAAATTACAATCAAAGCATGATAAAGACAGAGGGAGAAATGATACATTCATTATCAGATACATTTGTGTAAACATATAGTTAAGGTTAAATAATTTCAATTTGGCTGCCTTGAATTCTTTGAAATCTGTGACATTAAAAGTGTTTTAAGACCTTTAGTATATATCCTGTTTACACTTCCCAACCACCAACTCATCACAGGTAGATATATTCTCAAGAAAAGGTTCGAAACTACTGACATACAGTAAAAATCACTACGCACACTCATCCCAAATCATTTTTGTATCAGCTCGTAAACTTAACATTTTACTTCTTTCATTACCTACTGTCATAAAGAGTCATGTTCTTTTATATAGCTGAGGGTCTAACGTTAGGACTTGGCATAAATCTCTGTAACTGAAGTCAAAAGAAAGACAGCGGAGCCGGTGAGTTACTGCCTCCCTGACCGCTGGTTATGATGCACCGGGGTGAAGCAGTGTAGCCTCGAACAGTACCGGATAAAGACAGCAGACAGTCTACATTTATAATTCCTAAAAGTTTTTTTCCCCCAGACCTTTCCAGTGACACGATATGAACACATCAGATTTAGGTGGGCAAAGATGTAAGCTAATAGTAGTAAATATTTTAATAATCAGGTTTCCAACTTTTCAAATGTGACACTTTGTTGACTCCCTGAAGACTTTTTCGGGTTTTGGACTCTTGATCAGATAAAATCAGACATTTGAGGCTGACACCTTCGTCGTTTTTGAACATTTAACAACAACAAAATAAAAATATTTGGCAAATTCATCAATAATGAAAAGATCTGTTAGTTCCACAACTGCCACAAATAAAACTTTTTGTTTCCACTGCAAAACCTTTGAGGACCTGGGAAATAATCGCATTTTTCCTACACTTTTCTAGACCTGAACAGAGACAGACCTATATAAAAGAACAAAGAAACATCGACTTAAAAATCTGATAAAAGAACAACATAAAAGGGAGTTAAAAAGCCCTGGTAATTACTGTCAACCTGGATTGCTTTGAAATTTAAACTACCCGATCTCCCCTCAAAGCCACAGAATTATAAATTATTACAGCCCGAAATAATAAAACGTCTTTACAAATTAGAAAGCCTCATATCAACTGTTTTCTAATCGAAACAAGTGCGAGTCTTCTCGGGCTGCTACACCACAGTCTTGAAGGCCTGCAGTATCATGTTGGTTTGGTGGGTGAGCTGGTTGGCGCTGACAAACACGTTTATCACTCTGGAAACAACCGTGACAGAGACACAGGGACACACGTGTCAATCATACAGCAAAGAAGCCATGGCAACAATATTAGGATTGATCCAGGAAACACTTTGATCTGGCTGGAATGGAGAATGTCAAGCTTCAGAGAAGACAAGCCAGCATGAATCCACAGGAAATGGGTCAAGGGAATTATTCAGCAATGGTGGATTTGATGGAAGTGGGCCTATGATCAAACAACCACCATTTACATGCTGGTGACAGTGTGAGTGTGTGTGTGTGTGTGTGTGTGTGTGTGTGTGTGTGTGCATATGCAAGCATGCTGGCGTGTGAGTGTACGACTATTAAATGTGGTTGTAGCTGTGTGTGCATGCGAAGGAGAACATGTTGAATAATAAAGGTTAGATGAGAAGGCAGAAAGGGAAATTAAAAACTGGCTAAAACAGAGAATCAACTAGAAACGGTGTCATACTTTCCATCTTTGAAGTAGGTTTTGAGAGTGTCGCTGAAGCTCTTGGAGTATTTCACAAACTCTTTCTTCTGCTGTTCCAGTGCCTAACCAATAAATACAGACAGCCTTTCAGCTCCACTTATTTCACAGCAACTGTGTTTGTGTGTAGGCATTTTTTTTCATCCTAATGTAACTACTTACCCGTCTGTTCCGATACTGGTATTTCCTGAAGATAGTATTAACTGTGTCTAGCAGCTCCTTGATGGCGCTGGCAATGTCTCTGTGGATGACACGCACAAGTGAGTGTACTTTAAAAAAAAAAAAAAAAACAATATCTCAAAATCTGTCTGTTCTTATCAGGCAGTGATACCCTGAAACTACAGTCCTTTGATCATGCTCCGTGTCTCCCTTTCTCCCCCCCTGTTCTCACAAACAGGCTTTCACCTTCAACTTTTTCTCCCCTCGCATGCACTTGAAATCTGCCGTTTCATAACTTTAATTTCTTAGCATTCCCTTTGAATTGATTTTATTTCTAAGCCCTCCGCTGGGTAAGTAACTTAAGCAGTGACTCACTAAGAGTATTGAATTCGATCAAAATAATGGCAAAGTGGGCCAAGAAGATGAAACATCTCTCACTTCTCCCTACAGTGTGTGTGTGGAGTGCAGTGGACAGGGATATGAAAAGGCACACAGGGATCTTACAGTTTTCCCTTCTCCATTCCACATATATCCAACATTCCAAGAAATGCTACGAAAGCATACAAACGTCAGCATCTGTGCACGTTTGTGTTGCGTGTTTTGACGACTTGATTTCTAAACTTGGTTCATGACACCTTAAAGAATGAAAGCTCACAAGTGGGCATTTAAACTTTTGCTCTTTCATGTGTCCAAGAGGTTGTTTTGTTTCCCCTGCTGTCACTAAAACCGGATCGTTTCCACTTTCCTCAGTGCCTAGCAACTACTAACAACACAGGACACGAAATGATCCACACTAGAAATGAAGTCCAGTGGTGTCTTCATCTCCCCTGCACAGGCGGATGTGGACTTTGAAAGCAGACAACAGACTCGCATGTGGTTCTATTCATTCTACAATATAGGTACATGTCGATCTGTTACACAAATGGTCACGTCGCCCCGCATGTCGAACACAAACAAACCACACAGGGCTCCTTTGGGTGTTTCTGAAAGGCCGGCTGTGACTTCCGCTTTTTACAGGATATTGCAGGAAGTTACAGACGTAGACCGTAGTGGTTATTCTTTAGGTGTGCCGAGCAAGCAACCTTACCAATGGTCACCCTCCAAAGTCCAGCAGCAACTACTTCAGTTACAACTTTCTTAATGATGAATTATACTGGTGTGAATAACAGAGAATCTCCTTGCACGATCTTATCTTGTAAGAAGCATTCGTTTTGAGCGCCGTTTATTTTCTTGACACATGTACAGTCACAAATTTTGTAGAGGGTTCCGCACAGGCCCCTGCAAACCGGGGTAGACAACAAACATAAACTGGCCTTAAGAGAGAAGAAAGAAGCTCCTGGTTTGTTTTCTGGCTGCTAGCTGTTAGCACTAGCAACATAACTAACTAACAGTCTGGCTTCTGCACAAAGCAACAAACAACCGTAAGAATCCCAGATTGAAGTAAAAAAAAAACTGATCTAAATCAATCACCCAGTTATACTAATAAGAAAAAAAGGTTTTGTTATTTGCTAATCTACCCACTGAACGTCAGTCTTTGGACCCTCTCGAGTCCTCCAGCGAGTAACTGTGCATCCGAGGTTCACCCTCAGTTTCTATCACCTCCTTTGCCTTCTTCTGCTCTTTTTCCTCGGCCAGGAAGAGTTTCCACTATTATACCACTGTTTTGTGTGCAACAAATCCAGCTTTAATTTTCCTGGGAGATTTCAGACCCAGTGGAAGCCAGAATTGCACTGTTACACCGAGGCTTATAGATCACCGGTCTAAGCGCTAATGGTGCCATTATTCTATAGCCATTACACTGCGCTATCCACACTTACTTAATAATGATGAGTTAAAGCAAGAAATGTTGTCTGTTGCCACCTTAAGTGCCATTATTTTGTCACACATATCGCCCCAAATGGCACAAATGAACTCCCATGTTCGAGGCTTCTTACCTGATTTGACTCTAAAGTGTAACTTTTCTATTCTATTTGAGAAAAATCCAATTGAGCAACTGGAAAAAAACATTTAAAAATCAATGGAATGTCAAACACCCTCTTGATGTATACGATTCAAAATTCATTTGAGCACAATTATTAACAGCAGCGAGTCTTTCTTTGACTGTTTTGCTCTCAACTCGTGTCTGTCTATCGACTTTGCATTTAATTTCACCTCATCCAGTATTCACCTCACAAAGAATCCTTTATTAATTACTAGTTTTTTTTGTTTGTTTTGCTTTTTTAAATGCAATAATAGTCGGGATCAATAAGACACACACTGTAACAAAGCTTTAGTCTGTGTACCAAACAAAAAAAAGAAAAAAGAAAAGAAGATTTGAATCAGCTAATGATTAAAATAATGATTGGTTAAAGTCCTCGAGGCACTTTCTGGCAGTGTGTTCAACTAATACAAGAAGTTTGATTGAAACTTTTATGCAGAGTTTAACCTGACTAATACTGCAGACACACATCCACACACTGAGCTGTCTTACTTGATGGTCTGTAGCAAGCCTACTCTGTCATTGATCTCATCTGGTACGGTGCTGAGGATGTGTTTCAGAGCTCGGGCCCTCTCGTTCAGCTCCTGGAACTCTGGCTCTCGCCTGTCAATCATGAACTCTAAAAAACACAGAGAGGAAGAGACAAATACAGACCTCAAACTTCAACGACGAGAACGTCAACACACCCGCAAATAGCTACAGGGGAAACTGAAAGTAGCAATTATTATTAGTGGCACATGTAAAAAACACATCCACAGTGCAAATGTATAAAATGAAAACAGGGTTGAGTATGTATGTGTGTGAATGTGTGTTTATATACACATATCGACAGCGTTGAATTTGTTAAGTAAAGGCAGGACTACGGTAGAACTTTGGGGTTTCGCCATACAGGAGGTACATTTAAAATTCATCCAAAGTGTGTGTGTGTGTGTGTATGTGTGTATGAGTGTGTGAATTCATTACTACCATCAATCACTGTACTCAGCACAAGGAATTCAATTACAGACAGAAACGAGGGAACATCTGAGAACAGGAATAAGGGTTGATTTGTGGGGAAACAGCTCCTCCAAGTGGATAATCAGGCCAATGTAACATGGGCTGGAGCATCACAGAAAGCCAGTGAAACTAGGCTGGTAATCGTCCTGCTTATTCAAATGTCCTAAAGCAGCCTGTCGCACCTCTGCATGTAAAAAACTTCTCATGATGTTGCAGTTTGCATTTCTTATCAGTGACCTTCTATAAATCTAATGCTGCTACTATCATATGGTTGTCCTGTGTGACATATCATATTCACTTTTACTTTGCATTTACCGTTACTAAGTATCCTACCTTCCACATCATCTGCAGCCATGCGAAGTAGAGACTCACAATAGTTGATTTTTAAGTTCTTCTTCTCCACTATTTTCATGACAATGTCCTGGGTCAGACCCGGATTCTCCTTCTCCGCCTTGAGACACACAAACATGCAGCTGCTCTGAGGACTGGCAGGCAGCCTTGGTGCTCTTGTGACAACAATACTTCAAAGTTACAGATCACTGAGCGGCTTGTCCAGATGATTTAGAAAGTAAAAGTACAGGCAGAGGTATTACAAGAAAGATTAAATATAAACAAACTAACAAAACTGACTTTACCTTGATAAAGGCTGCTCTCAAGGTCTGTGCTGCTGATGGATTGACTTTCTCCAGCTGAAAGTTTTAACACACAGACACACAAACATAAGCCAGTAGCACACACACAAACAGCTTAGCTGTTATCATGGCCTTTCGTCTGGCCTGAAATGTAATTCTGCAAACAGTACACAGGAGCTGAGGATCCCACCATATCAAAGACGGACATTGTGGTACTGTATTGTGAAAAGCTGTGTTGAGGCTGTTCATCTGTAATCTCCTTGTAAACTTCAGGGGAGCTGAAGTCCATTCAGTTCCTCTGAGCTGATATTTGGGTATTAGAGAGCTCATCAAGAGTTCAACTTCAGATTTCTGCCCGTCAGTTTGCACCGTGATACGCAGCATCTTTTAAAGTCCCTCTTCATTCACTGATTAAACTTCTAAAAACTCATCTCTGTGTATCAAAGTTACATATTTAGAAGTTTTTTTTTACATGGCATTAATCCCTCCCTGCCTTAAAACGGCTTAGATATCACTCTACACTGTTGCTTCCTTTAGAATGTGCAGATCTATGAAGTACCTGCCTGTATCTTCACCCCGTCTCCCCAACACTCACTGCAGCTTGAGCACACCAGCTCACTTACGTCTGTGCTCAAACACTGTAAAACTACTCTAAGCTACACAATTGAAAGTTGTAATATTGGAGTAATTCAGCCATAAAGCATTAATTTGAAATAAACTGGAAAAAGATTCAGAAGAACATTGATACAGAAAGCCTGCAAGTAAACAGGATCGGCTCCTTTAGTTACGTATGAAACCTGAATCTATGTTTCTGAGACTGTCATTATTAGCAGTGGAAATGCTCAGTCATGGTGCCGACTGCTTGTTTTGCTCATGGTGTGTCTTGTAGCATATAAAACCCCATTAGGACATGTGGAAAACCTGATTTTCAATGGAGGAGGAGCCCTTACTATAAATAGCTGGAAAACAGATGTGACGTGACGACATTCGGTCTGAGACTATTGATTTGCTACATACATTTTGGTTTGTTTACAATATTTAGATGTGTACCATTTGCATTTGAAGCTTTTTCCCCCTATTTTATTTAGCCCTACTCTAAAATAACCTTAGTGTAGTTGACAAGCAACCAAACAATGTG
>OMNN01065930.1:0-11259 GCA_900302755.1 Chromis chromis
ATTAATTAAGCTAGGTTTAGTCTGAAGTCTCAAAAACCGATTACACGTGTTATTTTGGCATGAAATTATGGAGCTCTTTTGAAAAATCTTGATAGGGTTGTCCCGAAACTTTGTGACTACATGTGCAAGTGTTTAAGTCCAGGCTGACAGTGTTTAAGTCCAGGCTGAAAACAGTTCTGTTTAGCTGTGCATACGACAACTGAAGGTGTCCTATCTGCACTGTTTTATTGATTATGTTTTAATTGTAGTTGTGTGTTTTTAAAATTGTCTATGTTTTATTGTGCTTTAACTTTTTAACTTTACTTTTTAAGCACTTTGAATTGCCCTGTGTATGAATTGTGCTATACAAATCAATCTGCCTTGCCCTTGCCTTGCCTTTATAGGACACCTGTGAGGTTGTTTCCTCAGCCTCTTCTCTCCCACTGTCCTTCACACATTTGTAACTTTTGGTTTATCTCTGCCTCCTACAACAATCGGGTCAACAACTTGCATCCGATCGAGCACTTCAAGGCCGGAGCGAGCAGCAGACTGGACTGATCCAGGAAAAGGAACATGAAAGCTCCGTCGTGCTGCAGCTGATAGCATTTAAATCCCCTCAGCTGCTCAGCTCTGGTCTCGTGTGAACCCTCAGACTCACTGTGGATATCAAGTTGCCATCAAGGGCGCTGCACTGACGATCCGTTGTTGTGTTTTTTCTGTGTTCTGTTCCAACGCTAATTCAATTATTGATTGCTTTTTTTGTCTCTATGCGCCCCTCCCCCTGCTTATCCTCCAGTGGGTCAGACTACCATTTCCGAAAAAGGTGAAGGTGGAGCCGGCGGACCGAACCCCGACTACACCGCCTTTGTGCTGGTGCCGGTTTTCTTCCTCCTGGGCCTGCTGGGGGTGGTGATCTGCCATGTGTTGAAGAGGAAGGGCTACCGATGCACCACCGCCCAGGATGACGAGGAGGAGTGCGTGGAAGAGGAAGACAAGGATCCTGAGCTGGGAGGAGGTAAAAGAATGAGACTGAAGTGTGTCACTGTCTGCAACAAAGTGTGTGACAACAGTATCGGTGGATTTATCGGCTTATTGCATCTGTGTGCCTAAGTCATCCATCATCTATACGCAGCACACGCCCAGCTTTATTGCTCAGGCAGGCTCGTATTAACCCAAGAAGGCATAAGGGAGGGAAACTGTCTGACATAAAGGGAGCTTTCATTTTGTAGAGCTCAGAATTTTCTATCAGTCAGCATATTGATGTGATGGAGATGATGCAGCTTTTAAAGAAAATAGTGGATACATGAACATTAATCACTCCTACAAAATGCGACCCATTAAAAAAAACAAGCTTTACAGATGTGATTTTTAATAGCAAGTCATCCATCCATTATCTACACACCGCTTAATCCTCTGTAGGGTTGTGGGGGGCTGGAGTCTATCCCAGCCGACTAGGGCGAAGGCAGGAGACACCCTGGACAGGTCACCAGTCTATCACAGGGCTACACATAGAGACAGACAACCAAGCACACTCTCATTCACACCTATGGACAATTTAGAATCATCAGTTAACCTCAGTATGTTTTTGGACTGTGGGAGGAAGCTGGAGAACCTGGTGAGAACCCACACTGCACAGGGAGAACATGCAAACTCCACAGAAAGATCCCAGGTGTCCTAACCAGGATGCGAACCGAGGATCTTCTAGCTGTGAGGCGACGGTGCTAACCACTGAGCCACCGTGCAGCCCTCCCCAGCAAGTCATGACAATGTTTATTTAAACTGCAGTTTAAATTTTAAAAAATGTTTCAAGGAAAACTTCAAAGTTGCAATCCTTAAGATTTCAACCCTGACTGATGTGGTGACCCCAGTGGTTGTTCTTTCTTGTTTATTACTTACTGTAATATTCTAAAAAAAAAAAAAAGATGCGATAATAATCCTGTGGCTTCTTCCCAATGAAAGCCACTCCATGTTTTGCCCTTTGAACTCTTTAATTGTGCAGTAGTGGTTGGAAATGTTAGGTTTGCAAAAGAAGCATTAGGACGGTTAACTGGAGGCAGTGAGGCTGAAGCCACTGAGTTCAAGGCTGCATGAAACACACATTGTAACATTCACTTGGCCTGTCAGTGGTTTTAATGCTGTGGATGTACAGCTTATGAATGCATTATGTTATGCTAGCTGGTTAGCTCACTTACTATCACTCCTGACTTTGGTGTGGGAGATTGGTGGTGCAAATCTCGATCAGGCCATTTTTGGGGCAGTGGTGGCCAAGTGGTTTGTGAAGAGAACTTGTAACCGGTGGGTTCGAGTCCCCGGACTGGCAAGAAGCTGAGGTGGGAAAGTGAGAGCGACCGCTTGTCACAGTCACCACCAGTGTGGGCCCTTAACCCCTGACTGCTCCTAGTATGTATAGTTAAGGTTAACTTGGATGAATAGGATGGGTCAATGCAGAGAAGGAAGGAACCCAAGGGGATCAATAAAGGTTAGACTATTATTAAAATACCTATTCATAATTACAGCATACTTCTCACATTGTCTCCCTCTTTACTTTACTGCAGCACATGAATTGAAAAAATTCCAATCTAGTTAAACATTAGCTGATATCCAGTCAGTTAGCACATAAGAGGTGACTTTTGTAAGAACGAATGAATGATTATTATTATTTTTCTGCATTAGTTTCTAAGTTAGCCATTGATCTGGGAGGTTTTTCATCTTCTTGCCATGTAGTTGTGAGATCCCAAGGTGAGAAATTATGCAATAAAATCACCAGACGCTCTGACCTGTCCTCTACTACTTGCAGGCCGGTACTACATTCCTGAATATAATGAGCTGGTGTGACAGGTAGTGTAAGTGCTGACGATAATAACAACAGGCTGATGTGATGTACAGTAAATGGCACCTAAAACCAGTCATCTGTGTTTCTCGCTGTTTCTATTTTAAACCTGCATGGGAGGAATCATGTAGGAATCCTCAAAAAAAAAAAACCCTCTGCCAAGTCTCTTCCTGGTTTCTATTGGTCTCCACACCTTAAAAAGACTCGTCGCTCATGCCCTGACTTAACTAGGGGTGTGTTCAGAGAGGTGAAAAACAAATCCCTGCACAAGGCCAGTTAAACTTTACTTGACTCGTAATGATAGCTGTAGATTAAATGCTATGGAATCTGTGTGCATGATGAAGAGTTTCCTGGCCTCAGAGAACATACAGAACCTCAATGTCCTATGAAATGTGACCTAGTTTGCCGTTCCCCCCTCCCTGCATGTATTGTGCCACATTTCAAATAGGACAAGTGTGGGCTCTCCACTCTCCTTCTAGTAATTATTGTGTACAGATGTGAAACTCTTGGCATCACTGCTGGGCCCTGGGGTACGTCACAGACATGAGAAATGTTATGGAAAGAATGAAGTGTTTACACTACGCTGCTAACGGTGGTGAGAGCCTGTGCTTTCTGCCTTTCTCACTTATCTGTTATCAGACAATAAACCCCTCGACAGTTATCCTCCTGTCACGTCTCATGTTGACCCAAGCCCTGAATCCCTCCCATGAATCATGCTTGTTCTTACCCCACTGGTTCAGTGCAGTACGGGTATTACAACCGGATATTTCCTAAAGCTGGTTTCTCTCATTGAGTAAATGCGAGCTGCACAATAGTCGTCAGACCATGAGGGTTTTTCCCCTGTCATCTTTGTCTTTCTGTTTGTACGTCCCGAGCCCTACCCTTTCTTTGTAATACATCGAAACAACAACACAACATTTGCTTTTGTGTTGCGACGTCACTCATTCAGTAGATCCAGTCCTCTCTTGTTTCACAGTGATCAGGTTTCCTCTGTGATACTTTCACACAGTTTTAGCAGCACCCTTTACATAATATAATAATGATCCTTGGTGTACCAGAGGATTCTCATGTATTATGATGTTTATCAGAAGTGAGGAATTACTGAGGAAGTCAATCAGCAGGAAACTCCAGGAAGTGCCTCACAGGGGTGTGTGCTGAGTGGAAGTGTTGGTCAACAGCGGTGAACGGCTACAGTCAGTGATTGCGTATTTCAATGCTTTGTGCACACAGCTGATCACATGATAATCCATAATTGTAATGTCACATTTGCTGGGAAAATTGATGCTTCATAGAGATAGTTCCACAAAATCTATATTTAGCATCACACAGGTATTTATTGCTTATCACACCCAGTATAAACTCATGTTGGATCATTTTTGCAGCTTTAATACAATTAAAACTGCACTAATCAATAGTTTAATGTTAACAAAGGATCAAAAGTATTGTTTTGTTTGGAAAGAGTTGTTCTAAGTGACGAACCAACATAGACGTTTTCAGCCAACTTTGCTTTCCTTTCAGCTTTATAGAGCATTTATAGCTTCAGAGCATTGTTTTGATTTGGTTTTTGATTTGCTATCACACCTCCTAGTTGGATAGTGTAGTCTCACTGTATGCTATCTGTGTAGCAACTAACAGCAGGTAGAGAAAATGATCATTTGATGAGCCTAGAAGAGCAAAAAGCAGCTTAGGAGCCATTTTCTCTGTTTAAGATTAGTAAGGCTCACCTTACTATGAGATGACATATGTTGTTAATTGATGCTATAGAAATGAATTGATATTCCCACCAGGAATTGCGGAAACCAAACAAAACTGACCTTTTGCTTAGGTAATAACTAAGCAAAATGCTCTATTAGTTCACGTGTGTGTTTCCAATAAACTGTCTTGTTTTCATTCCTACTCGACTTAAACGGTCAAACCTAAGGGTGTAATGCCATTAAGTTGAAATTTTTAATTATCATAACTGCTCTTCAGTTATGATTAATAGGGACTCGGCCTGTAGGCCATGCCTGAAGAGTGTTTTCCTCTCAAAACACATTTGCACTTGAGCTGTAGTATGCATTAGTTTGCTCCTGTTTTGCTGTACTGTTGCTATATTTTCTTGTCGTTTTTAATAAATGCCTTAGCTCGCTGTGTGTTAAACTGTAGCCTGTACTATATAATGCTAACTTACTTTCAATGTGGATCATTTTCTCCATTGGCCGACCCTTCAGAGCTACTCTGGGACATTGTGCTCTTGAATTAGACCCTTCTAACGCCTGCGTGTTTCTGCTTGTTCCTCCAGAGCTGAATGACACCCTCAGCGACAACAATGACACAGTTGGACAGATTGTCAAATACATCATGAAGAATGAAGGTATGTCTCCACATTAACAGTATACAAAATACGCAGTTTTGTTCTAAATTAAACTACCCAACAATTTGCACAGCTGAAATACTCGTTTGGTCTGCACCAAGCGCGATGACCGGTCCATAGAAAATTTTCTTGCTTGAAACCTGTCCGTGCTGCAAAAAAGGCTGCAATATTTTTTAATTTAACAATGGTTTTTTTTTTTATTAAAAAAGTGTCCTAAAGTAATAAAACTACTTTTTATTGCTAAATATGTATTTACTTTTTCGAGTCTCTCCCTCTTTTCAAAGAAGCTCCCAGAGATGTTGGTTTTTTATTCATTTTGGCAGGGGGTCAGATTGACGAGTCAATCAATCAATCAATCAACTTTTATGTGTAAAGCGCTTAATCACATTAACAGACATTTCGAAGCGCTTTCACAAGGAGAGAAAAGATAGAACCCAACAGTGGGGAAACTGTGCGGGAAACGAGCACAGACGGAAGTGACGGGAAGACAATCTAGTCATTTTTCAAAATAAAACACCCTGCGGACTCCGCCAGAAATTAAATAAAACGTTTTTATTGTTTCTGTGCGGCCCGGTACCGGTCCGAGGCATGTGAATTCTTCCTCCACCGCTGTAAATCCAACTGTTGATTAAACATTATTTTCTCCGCTCTCATCTAAAAGAACAGGTAAAAAGCATTTACCACTACTATGTAATGCGAAAGACTTCTGATCACGTGGCTTCAAGAGAGATTGATTCATTGTCCCGTTTGCCCTCTTTACCCGGAGTCATTAGAGCATTATTGTTTGCAGGTAGACTGTCACACGCTGTTCAGGAAGGAAGTCAGTGCTGGATGGAGTTGCAGTGTGTGTGTGTGTGTGTGTGTGTGTGTGTATGTGTGTGTGTGTAGCTCTGGTCAGGAATGAGAGTTTCAGTGGAAGTTCATCTACAGGACAACTGCAGTGAAATTTAAGGAGGCAATTTGTGAAGACAGTGGTTTACACTACGTGGGTGGTTACATCACTGTTTCCCACTGAAGGCACATGATTTGTCTTATTAAACTGAATAGCTGCACCACTAACAAATCATTTGTGTGTGCTGGAAGTTACATTCCTGGTAAATCGCAGCACTCTCAACGCTTGCATTGTTTCAGATTCAATCGATTTGTTTCATATAAATGCGTCAGATGTCTTTTCCTCAGTATTAACAAGCCTTTCATATCATTGCAACTGTGTGGAACTTTGCCGTAAAGGTAGGAAACAGAAGACCTCCTTTGAATTAAATTGAATAATGTTAGTGTACTTTTTTAAAGAGTTGCTGAGGCTTTTTCCTGGCACTTTGATATCATGGAGGTCTTGAGTTCCAGTTGAGGACATTTTAAATTTTTTTGCTAATTCGATGTCCAGAGGTTGAAGTACAAGATCATAGTACTTCTTCCGTCATAATACTAATACCCACAATTTAGAAATACTTTGGTCCAAGTAATGCGTTTCAATTTTTACTTAAGTAAAAGTACAAAAGTTCATCAAAAGAACCTTTTAAGTATCCAAAATAAAAGTACTCATTATGCAGAGTTGTGTTTTTTCAGTTCATTATTAATAATATTAATAATGTTCATTATTGGATTATAATTACTGATGCATGAATGTGTATGAATTTTAATCTTGATCTATGACATTGCATCGTAAATTATTTATATATTAGATTTGGGCGGCTGTGGCTCAGGTGGTAGAGCGGGGTTCGATCCCCGACCCCTCCGCATGCCGAAGTGTCCTTGGGCAAGACACTGAACCCCGAGTTTCTCCCAATGGCAAGTAGGCACCTTGTATGGAAGCTCTGTCACCATTGGTGTGTGAATGTGTGAATGCGAAACACATTGTAAAGCGCTTTGAGTACCACTAAGGTAGAAAGGTGCTATATAAGTGCAGACCATCTACCATTTACTATTAAACTAAATCTGCACAGTAACTAGAAACTAAAGTTCTCAAATAAATAATGTGGGTAACACCTATATTTGCCTCTGCTTGCAAAATAGCAGAAAATGGAAAATTTAAGTAACAAGGTAAACGTACTTCACTGGAGATAGCATAGCAACTGTTGAGCTTTGTATTCTTGATATATTATATCTCATCATGCAAGCAGAGGAGCACTTTTGTCCATTGCCTGCATGTTCTGTATTAGGTGCTTGACACACTACAGGCAAGGATTGTCAAATGCGGCAGAGGAGGAAAAAGGAATATCTTCTTGAAGTGTTTTGGGTGTATTCCTGAACTTCCTATGGGATATACAGTGTGACTGCATACATATAATCAGATAGTCTTTTAAAGTTAATTACACAGTCATAGTGAGACGAGGGAGAAGAGTAAGGAAACAAGGATGAAAAGAAAGAATGAGGAGATGGAAATACTACATGCAGAAAAGAAACTCTAAAATCTTCTACAGTGTCTATTTTTTAGAATACGATGTCTCGTGCAACAGCCTGAACATTAAACTCTACATCTGAGTTTTTAGCAGAATAAGATCAGACAGTCGTGGCTCAGAGGTCTTGGTTTCTGGCTACGTTGTTGCAAAGTTTCCATCCACAATAATGACTCACGAAAACTTAAAAAGTGTATTTATAGACGGTATATAAATATTTAAATGGTTTATAACAGACTTCTACAGTAGGTTAAATGTTATAAATAGTAAATGGTCTGCACTTAAATAGCGCCTTTCTACCTTTGTGATACTCAAAGCGTTTTACAATGTGTTTCCCATTCACCCATTCACACACCAGTGATGACAGACTTCCATGCAAGGTGCCTGCCTGCCATTGGGAGCAACTTTGGCTTCAGTGTCTTGCCCAAGGACACTTTGGCATGCGGAGGGGCTGGGGATCAAGCTCTACCACCTGAGCCACAGCCGCCCGAAAACACTTTAAAATGGCTTTACATGTGGGGCAAGACTCCAAAAAACACACAACTCTCAATAACATTTACAATTAACTATTTTATTGGCCTAATTTCCTCAAAAAGTTCTTAATCGCAATCTGTTTTCCTAGAAATACTACAGCAGGCACTTTTGTTCAACTTTGATATTGACACATGCATCTTATCTGTCAATATTGATTCCTAAAGCTGAAATCCACCGTGCACTTTAACCCATACAGATGACTAACATAGGAGACACGAAGGCAGTGTTGTCCTGACTGGGTGATTGGTCATCATTGTCCTGAGCTATAAGCTGATTTTTGTTTGTCGTTCCTTAAGGGGCAAGCTCTGACCTGAATCATCACTGCTTTTGTAGTGACTCATCCTCACAATGTCAGTCTGCTCACATGTCATGTTTCAGGACTCCTGCTGAGGAAATATTCTCGCTGTATTCTAAGATGATGCCGAATTTTCATATAAATACAGTAAAATATCTGTTTAACTGCTGTTTAAACACTGGTTTCTCAAACCTCAGCATACATGACAGATGTAAACTAGGTCACTGGTTATGGTTAAAGACACAGGTGTTGTTTTCACAGAAATAATGAGTTTTCATGCAAAGTAGTTAACTAGAACACAGGAAACCAAGAAGAAACCTTTATTTCTCACTAATACATTTTTACAGTATTGTAAAATGTTGTTTTCACATATCCCAGTTGGGGTCAGAGTGCAGGGTCAGCCATGGTACGCCACTCCTGGAGAGGAAGGGTTAAGGTCCTGCTCAAGGACCCAACAATAGCCACATTGGGGTTTGATCCTCTGACCTTCTGATCAGTGGCCCAGAGACTTATCAAATGGCAACAATCAGTGGTAGTGGTGGTGCAAAGGTTGTTTTTATCAGTACCAGAAATATGTGTTAACAAAACAGAAGAAGAACTGGGTTCTGTGCACAGAGCATGTAGTGGTCTCTATTGTAATAGAAAGGAAACACTGCCCTCTACTGATGGTCTGATGATAAAGACATCACAGTGCTTGGAGAAGGGAGGAGTGTTTGCAGCTGTTCAGTGCTCTCATACTTCACCAGAGTCTGAACATATGATCAGCTGTTAAAAATGTTTGCTGGAATATTAAGTCCTCCACCTTTTCTGCTTTTGAGCAGTGATATTAAGAAAACTAGCTCTGAAAGATGCACAGATCCACACTGGAAATGCTATTTATTAGAGGCAACAAACAATTGATTATTTGTCAAGTATTAAATTAATCATCAACTATTTTGATAAATGATTAATTGGTTTCAGCAGTTCTGTAAGAGGAAAAAGTCTCAATCCTCTAATTTCAGCTTCTTAAATTTGAATATCTTCTCTTTTCTTCACTCCTCTGTGACAGTTTGGGTTGTGGATGAAAGGAGATATTTAAGGATGTCATCTTGGGTCTTAAGAAACCCTGATTAATGCTATGTAATGTCCAACAATATGGATGTCATATTGTTTGATTATAAAATATAAGAGAACTTAAACTGGCAGGTGCAGTTAGTAAGTTCAGCAGTGTAGCTGAGTGCAGGTCTGTAAAAAGTAGTGAGTGTGCTGTTGTGTGATGCAAAGACACAAACTAACTGTCAGGGAAAAAACACCACATGGAAAGAGAGCACCAGCAACTGAGCTCCAAGAGGATGTTTGGAAAGAAACACTGACACACAGGGCCTGTGTGTTGCCTGACCCTTCCTCCAGAACCTGCACGGAAAGCAGCCACACAAACCAAATAACAGGCAGACGGGGTGGCGAGAGTCATCACAGCAGTAAGAAAAGTTTTGAAAGGCAAAAAACTCAACTATGTCGGTATAGTTGGTCAGACTACAACCAAGCAACTGTCGTTTTACTTTTTGATTCAAATACTGTTCAGTCCTGATTGGTGCACAGCTTGGTACGGCTTTGCCTTTCCCCAACGGTTTTATTTTAAACCAGTGAGAAAAGCAAGGACACATAAATGCAAAATTTGTCATGAAAAAAAATCTAACTCTTGAAAAAGATATGTAATTATATGTGTATATTGGTCTGTCTCTATGTGTCACCCTGTGATCCTGGTTAGGACGCCTGGGATCTTTCTGTGTAGCTTGCATGTTCTCCCAGTGCAGTGTGGGTTTTCACCAGGTTCTCCAGCTTCCTCCCACAGTCCAAAAACATGCTGAGGTTAATTGGTGATTCTAAATTGTCCGTAGGTGTGAATGAGAGTGTGCTTGGTTGTCTGTCTCTATGTGTAGCCCTGTGATAGACTGGAGACCTGTCCAGGGTGTCCCCTGCCTTCGCCCTATTCGGCTGGAATAGACTCCAGCCCCCCCGCGACCCTACAGAGGATTAAGCGGTGTACAGATAATGGATAATGGATGTGTATATTGTACATTGCTAATTGAGAAAATACATTTTCTGCCTGAAAATTCACCTTAAAGCCTTTTTAAAATCTTTGGCTAATAGTCTTGCGTTCATTTAATCAAGGGTGCAGATATATATTGTTTGGGGCAGTGGTGGCCTAGTGTAACCAGTGAGTCGCTGGTTCGATTCCGCGGACTGGCAAGAAGTTGAGGTGGGAAAGTGAGAGCGACCGCTTGTCCCAGTCACCACCACTGTGGGCCCTTGAGCAAGGCCCTTAACCCCTGACTGCTCCCCGGGCGCTGCACCGCGGCAGCCCACTGCTCCTAGTATGTATAGTTAAGGTTCAAATGCAGAGAAGGAGTTTCCCCAAGGGGATCAATAAAGGCTAGGTTATCATTAGATTATTATTATCTACAAACAAAAGCAAAAGGATGTTCTTGTGAACCACGCTATGATTCCTTGGTGATATGAGGATGATATGGGCTGATGAGGAGGAAAGCGGTTTGAGTCAGACATCTGTGCATGTGAAACCATTATGTGAGGCTCCTACATTCCCCCACATGACTCTGTCTCTCTAAACAGCTCTATAATAACAGACGTATGCACACATGTCTTTATCTGTGCTCACGTTGAAGTCAGTAAATGCATCAGGGCTTGGCCTTAAGGAAATATGTGTTAGGGAGCAACTTATGTAAATCTATATGGGAGCTTTTGGCTCTGTGTTGATGCAACTCTGTGTGCAAGCAGAAGTTGGTTGTTATTGTTCATGTGCAGTGTGAGAAATTCTAAACTTTATCTCCCAGGGACAAATCCCTCATCACTATGCAGAACTGTTCAGAGTGTG
>OMNN01065931.1:9135-29404 GCA_900302755.1 Chromis chromis
CTAATATTGTGTTGGTCCCCCTTATGCCCTCAAAAATGCTCTGAACCATTGGACATGGACAAGAGGACCTCTCAGGGTGTCCTATGGGGTCTGGCACCAGGACCAGGGCAGTGGATCCTTTGGGTACTCTGGCTTGTGCAGTGGGGCCTCTGTCAATCCAACTTGTTCCACTGCATCCTGTTGATGCTTGATCAGAATGGAGTCTAGGAAGTTTGGAGGTCAAATCAACATCTTCGGCCATTGTCATGTTCCTCAAGATGTTCCTGATTGGTTGATGTTTTTGTCATGTGGTTGGGTGCATTTTCCTGTGGGGGTAGGCCAGTGACATTTGGGATTTCCATTTGCATGAGGGAGTGTGCTTGTTCTGGAACAATGTTTATTTGGGTGTCTAAGTCTCATCAACACGGATTTTAAAATCCAAGGTTTTCCAGCAGAACACCACACAGTACCAATATGATCAATGTTATTGGGTGTTGCTGGACATACCTGGCTCTGGCCTTCTCCTGTGGTGGTATCGTCGGCCAAAATCTGCTGAGCTTTCTAGTGTTTTGTTCACACTCCGACCTGCAACTTGCTTTAGGTTCAAGCTCTCCTCCTTGTCTCGAAATGGTCAGTTAACCATCTACCAAGCTTCACATGATGCTCTGAGCGACCAGCCAGCAACGCCCCATACTATTCTGGATCCCCACGTCAGCAACAGCCTCCTCATGTAAAGATTCCCACCCCTGGTTTCCCTCCCCATAGTCTCACTTGCCATTATTCAGGCAGAAATCTTACATTTTATGCAGCTTTCTCCTCCGCTTTCACTATCTGCATGTTACTGTTTTCAAAATCCCCAATATGGGCAACAACAACCCCTGAGCAGCAACCCACATGCAGAAGATGGCGAGTTTTCCAAAGATTGCTTCACCAAAACGATTCCCTGAACACCACCCAACATGTTTGTGATTGGCTTAAAGAGATGAAAACAAGCCAGAGCGGTTTTTTACCAACAATAGCACAGTAATGATAATAAGGTGCAGCAGACCATTCTCCAGCACTGTGGTGAATGGTCTGTGTGTCTCCACTTCGTATTTCAGTACAGGATCTGCGTAAATGTACTTTAAAACATTTCACCACTGATTATCTATACAGTACGTATCTATTTCCTGGTTAATTCTTAAATTTGATCTAGAACTATCTTTATATTTCCACAATATGGGTCATTAGCAGATATAAACAAGTATTAGCATTTGCTACTCAGCTCTCAGATTCCCAGTAGCTCCTCATTGCCATTTAATATCTGTGTTATAAATAACTTCTTTATGGAACATAAACCCTGGTGCATCGACATAGATCAGATTTTGATAATTAATTATTAAATATAAATTGTTACCTTTCTCAGAGAAACAATAAATGACATTCATAGCTGTCACACTGGAGAAACTGTCATAATAAAATAATACATTTTTATACAGTGTAGTCTCACCTCCACATCTACAAACCACAGTTTGTGAACTCGGTACAGTAGTGATGAAAATGATGAAAGATGGAGTCCTAAAGATGTTAGATGCACCCATGGGGAAATATTTTGGGATTTAAGTAACCAGGAATATTACACCAATCTATAAAAAGCATTAAAAAATCAAACATAACACAAAACTTCAAAGCAAACATCCTGTTACCTAACAAAAGTTCACCGTTGATTCCCAGCGGACGATATCTGCATTGTACTGATTTGCTGTTTCATTACAGAGACATGTAGCCTGCTTTACCCCTGACACGACTGGCCTGACTATTATATAATTAGATCAAAAAACAAATGTTAAACCCTCACATCAAAGACTCGATTTGAAAAATCCATCTCTCCAATTGTGGCTGATTAAGAATCCTCCAGAGGCGGTTGGAAGGCAAACGTGTGCTGGGATGTAAATGAGACTGGCCTCCCCTGTTTCGCTGGAGATGGAAAACAGACTAAGGATTCGAAAACCAAGGTTCACTTCTCTCTATCTGCAGTCGTCTCTCATGTGCAACTCTCTGCTGCCTCCATATCCTCCTCACTCAGTCTTTTCTCTCCTCTGCTGGCTTGTTTTGAATTTGCCTGAGCAAACAAATGCACTGGAAGGATTTACTCAGCGGATAAACATGTGGGCGGCAGCTCGGCCGAGACACGTTGGCTGACCGGTAGCCAAAAGGTTGTTGGTTTCATCTGCAGCATTAAAAGAGCAGAGTAGCGCTGCGGTGGGACTAGTGGGTGGCCGATACTACATCATCCACATCAGCACTCAAGCGCTCTCGAACAAAGCACTGTTTCCAAACTGATCCAAAGGTGCTTCAACACAAATGACCCTGAATTACGATTTAATAAGGTACATGTGGGTGGATTAGATGCACTAACTGTTGATACAATTTGCACAGCACATGCTCTTTGCAATGATATCTGTGGCAAATTAGCCGTGAAGTTTTAGTATTTCTTCAAACAATTGGTCAAGAGGACTCATTTTCCATTCTTACAAGTGCTGCATAACACATGTCATGCTATGTTTCTGCTAAATAAACAGGACTTTGTTGCAGTGTATTCAGTAATAAGTCTACAAAGATCAGGCTATTTCTTAGCTTACATACTTTTTTTCAGTATATTTCCACTTTTGATGTCAGGATGAAGGAGTAGTTATGGTTTCTTGTAACGCAGCTCAATCAACTCAGAGACTACAGAGGATAATCTGAAAATGAGCAAAGAGAATGGGGGGGGGCGGCCCAGTAACAAATGACCCACTGCCCGGTGGTTGGCGACCGCTGGGCAAAACAATTGAAAAAATAAAGTCAACATGGAAGTTCCAAACCTGCAGTTCCTCTAATGTCCACTTGAGGCTCCAAAAGTGAGTCAACCCCCATAGATCCCCATGTTAAAATGCTCAACATTACAGGAGAAATTTACAAATTTACAGCCCGGTACAAACATTAGTTTGGGTCTCTGTAGCTCATTTCACTGTTCATGACAACTGTACAGGGGGTGAATGTTTATATAACTGACCTGTTTAAATTGTATTAAGGGTTAAAGTTGTGCATCATTAAGGCTGCTTTGAGTTACGGGTGGGACCAGGCCATAGCCTAGAGACACTTTCACGTCCACTCCTTCTCAGTCAGGCACAACACTGAGCTTCAAAACCGCTGTTTGGAGAACCTATGGGTGACGTCAAGGAGGGTTCGTCTATCTTTATGTGCAGTCTATAGGGCAAAAAGACCAATGACGGCACAAACCTGAAGAAGAGTAGCATGCATTATTGGTTGTTCCATGATTTTTGTTGCTGCCCCCAAGTGGCAGCAGACAGCTACAACATGAGACATTGCTATAATTCAAGCACCCAATGTTTGGTTATTACATCTGCAACTTCATAATTCAAGGTGTTGTTATGGAAGATAAATGTGTTTTAATCCATGCAGCACTTATTTGTTGTTTTTTGAAAGCTTAAAAAATAAGATGAATCCCTTCTTCAATGCAAACTCACTGTTGCCAAGCTATGACTGGACAATCTCTTTTTGAGGCCAAAAAACTAAACCACACAAAGCAATTTAACTTTTTAATCTTCAGGGTATAAATCTTTTGCCCGTGCTTTAATGATATGCAAAGTTATTAATTAGAACGACAGCCACATAGGGGCATCTATTACAGGTTGATAATCCATGTAGAAACTTTGATTCATTATATGAAGTGCAAATTCCAGGCACTGAAAGTCATACATCTGATGTTTTAATAATGCCGCCGCACTCTCCCACTGCTGCACACATGGTGTTAGAAGCACTCCTGTCGCTGTTTTTACTTTTAAATTAAATTATCCGCACTCTGTTATAAATGGGAATTCATTTTTCACTCAGTGATACAGCACCGGAGTTCAGGAGAGGAAAAAAAAAAGATGTTGATTTTCCCACGCACCTATTTTACTGTTCTCCACGTTTATTTTAGACTGTAGTATCTCCAGTTCTGCTCCAACATCAAAACCACCTCAGAGAGACACTGCTTCCTTTAAAAGCTGCAATCCATCATTGCAATAAAAGACACAGAGGCAGTGCTTGAAATACGACTTCTTCACTGGTATTTGCAGCATTACGATTATTTTTTCCACTTTTGAGCAATGGGAATAAATAATAGCGTGGCACTGAAAATAGTCCCCAAGTGACATGTAAATATTAGCGTAATAATGCCATGTATGTTGCCCACATTCATCTCTCGCTCGCTATTTACAGCAGAAGATTACAGCTCTCCAGCTCGCCGTTCGGCTGAGCGAGTTGTCTTTGATGTCAGCAAGCTGAGAGAGGGAGAGAGTGATGCATGAGGAGACATGCATGAGAGAAAAAGTGTTTATGTGAAATTGACCAGTGCTTTTCTGCTACTGTGATGGCAGCATGCCATAAGCACTGGTGGGGAGGCTTTTAAAGGCAGGTTTGTTATGCAAAACATGTTAATATCCGTTTCTTAGCAGCATAAATCACATTGTGGGTCTACAGCAGTGAAACGCAGCACGATTCAGCTAATGAAGACGCCACGCTTTGGTCTCTAAAGGAAATTTAACTGCTGTGTGCATGCAGGAAAACAAATCAAACCTAAATAGGAACTAGCTCATTGAGCCACACTGCATGTTGTTTCATCAAAATCACATTATTCTACACTTAGCATCTCGAAAAATTGGCAAAAAATAGACAGTTTGCTCTGATCATATTCTGTAAAAAACACGAAATTCTGTGCTCTTTGGCAAAACTGTGAAGCCATAAGTGACTCAGCTGTGACCAACAGTCATGTGACAAAATATCTGGGACTTTTCAGCTGAAGTGGACTCAACAGCAGGCTCTGTTTACACTGAGCAGACTGGAGACAAGTATGGAAACTAATTTAAAATGTAAATACTAAAATATCTGGCGTAAGTAGAGCCACCATTTTTTCCCCAGCATTGGTAACACCTGCGGAGAAAGACTGTGCATGTTGATTCTGTGTTTTCTGAATTCTTTTAAATAAATACTCACTGTATCTCTAGCCGTGATGTTTCCATGGAGGTGCAGGACTTTGTATTGCAGTGAAAAATGAACCCACAGCAAGTAAAAATGTGACTGCAGCAAAATAAAATCAATTAAAAAATTGAAATACCGAATATATTGACAGTTTGAAGTGCAGTTTTAAAGCTGTTATATTTACAAAGGATCAAATGATAATGTGCATTGCGAAAAAGTGGTCACTCTTAATGAACATACATTAGATTATCGTCTGCAAAGAGCTTTATAGCCTCTTTTAGCTCACTGTTTTCATTCCTAGCATGCAACGTTACTGCTTTGGTGCTTTTTCGCTGCTCGTCTGTGTCATTTCTGATGAGGAAGAGAGCTGTATTCAGCACTACGTGTTGGGTAAAGCTAGCTGCAGAACAGAGTGGAGCATTTAGCAGCTAAAAAGACAGATATACTGAATACTAGGATTACAATTGCTGAGAAGCTAGAAAGATGGCTCCATATCATTGGATTCGGTCGTTATCAGCCCATTAAACGGCAGAGGAGGGACCTGCTGAAGGTGCATTACTATAAATTCTGATCATTGATAAATAAAACATAACCCTGATATTGTAGGCAGCCTCCTGTGATCGTGTGAATAAGTGTGTGTAAAATTTCTGGTGGAGTTTTTGAAACCAAACTATGATCCTCTTCCTAATCTTAGTGAGTCGCTCTGGTGGCGAAACTGAAAGTAAACACCGAGTAAAAGAGAGCAAGTGAAAGTCAAAATGACAGTTAAGTGAAAAAACTATAATAATGGTACAAGACAGGACTTCTCCCGGGTGAGAGTCTGCTATTAAAGGAGGTGATAGCAGGGCGATAAGTGTCTACTGAGCCCACTAGAAGCTGGATGAGGTCCCTACTGGCCCACATGAGCCAGAACGTTCAGAATCAATTAACGTACTTCAGAGCTTTGTAAGGGGAAAAAAACAACTTGTTAAAGATCTACCCTGCAGCATTCTGATGACCAGACAGATCAGCTTTTAACGACGGTGGTAAAACTTTACCTGAATGGGGCCAATTTACAGCACTTAACAGTCCTAAGAATGGTGAATCAGACCGCTTGAGTGTTTGGAAATGTCAGTAACGTGGAGTGGCTGACAACATGTGGAATAGCACAGTACAGAAGAGTGATCAAGAGCCGTCAAGGAGTGGCCAGTAACTGGCGGAAAGCACATAACTGAGGATGGGCTGCTTCTTTAAAATGAATTGTTAAGGCGCAGCGATGACCTGCACCATACTGGACAAGTTTGGACATCTACTTCCATTAATGTAAAGATGGAACATTAACCCTTTTAAGACCTGAGCCTCAAAATGTCCACCTGGTCTTTTTTTCTTATTTTGATTACAAAAAGGTAAGAAAATGTCCTGTGAGTGCTGGTGCCCATTTTTTCGTTGCGCTTTACAGCCAGTATAGTGTCATTATGGTAATTTTTCAGTTTCATTTGGGGCACGAATGAACGAATGAAATTACCGTAATGACACTATATTGGCTGTATAGTGCAACGACGTCTCAATTTTACGGTAATTTCATCCAGCGGATTCCTGGGAGGGGGCACGAATGAAATTACCGTAATGACACTAATATTGGCTTTACAGCCAATATAGTGTCATTACGGTAATTTCATCCAGCAGATTCCTGGGAGGGGGCACAAATAAAATTACCGTAATGACAGTAATGACAATGTCGTTGCGCTTTACAGCCAATATAGTGTCATTATGGTAATTTTACGGTAATTTCATCCAGCGGATTCCTGGGGGGGCACAAATGAAATTACCGTAATGACACCATATTGGCTGTAAAGCGCAACGCCTCAGCTTTCAGAAACCGTTGGATTTTTTTTTTTCAATAGCACAAACAGTGACATATTTACGGTATTCCAAAGTGCACTAGCCCAAACGTGTCGCCGATGACGCACCAGGACTTAAAGGGTTTAAGGCACCATTGTTCTTACTGCTTTGTGCATCATGTAAGTGGTTCCATGAGTGAAGGCTGCTCATTAGAAACTGGCTTGACAATCAATTTAACCGCGATTGTTGATGCGCCGCTACTTTCGGCCCGATTAGACTCTGTGTCAAAAATTCAGGCTGCTGTCAACTATTAGCAGACGGCGTGCGGAGGGGGTAGCACGGAGGATGTAAGCTGAACTCATCTTTCATGGAAATACTTCACACCCTTCCGTGAATGTCACTCTCTGACGTGTTTTCCACTACTTTTCCCGTCTAAGAAAAAAAAAAAAGAAACCCCGTTCTCTACCTCTGGTTCCCGTCACTCATTACTCACATGTAATCTGCAAATTTTAAGCTAATTCTCCCGGTCCACATTGTCATTCACCCATGTAATAGAGGCTTAAATGACGCCATGCATACCTGCTTGTCCGCCTTTGCACACCTCCCTTTGTACTTTTTTTGTTCCTCTGATTCTTATTAAATGCACACAATTAGAGAGCCATTAAACGTAATGAAATAAAAGTGCACGGAGACGCCATTAGTCTGAGGGCTGGCTTGATTGAGTCGTGCGTAAATCAAGACGCGGATTAAGCAGCGTGGCGAGCGTTTGTGCCATTAAACTTAGGGATGTGCTGTCTTTGTTTTGTGGACGGCCATAAAACAATAGGGCACCTTGGCTGCACTGGGAGGCCCAAACTCCACATCACCACATTATGGCCGCAGTTCTGGGGGCAAATTCCATCTAAAGAAAATATGACTCACAATTACTCACTACTCGAGGCGTTGGTCAAATTACTGCTGACAACTGTCGACATAGCTCCGCACATTTATTGCGAGAAATGTGATGAAAGACAGTAATTATTCCAAATATGCATTTATTAGAACTAAAGTGCAGGTTAGATTGACATTTGCCCACCTACTTTATGAAACCCCTTATTTAAATCCACCTTTAATGCACAGACCATTTCCTAGAATGGCTGCTGCAGACGTAATAGCTAATCTCTGGGATCATTTTATCAGTTTCCGACATTATATAATGTATTCCTGAGTGATAAAGGTGG
This sequence comes from Chromis chromis, assembly GCA_900302755.1. NCBI lineage: Eukaryota > Metazoa > Chordata > Actinopteri > Pomacentridae > Chromis > Chromis chromis. The sequence goes on from OMNN01065931.1 coordinate 17,160, forward strand.
ACATCGATGAAGCTATGAGATTTGTCCTCCAGGAAAACTGTATGTGTCTTTTAAAAGCAAAGCAAACCCGCAAAAATACCCAACTATGAAGACGGTTTTACAGTCTAGCAGATTAAAGATACTGCAGAAGCACTTGCCTATGATGCAGGGCGGCTGTCAGCGGAGCAGCAACCCTAATATTTCCACCGGGGATGAAGAGGAACAAACTGTTCCAGGATGAATCGACAGGATGGCAGGAATATGGAGGAAGAGTGAGGGAGGGGACCACAGGAGAGGGTTTACCTCAGCAGGACTATTATCGCCCCTTGTTAGGGAAAAGATTTTCTGACTGGTTTATTGATGTGGAATAAAACTCCTGGTCTTAGCTAAATAGCTGTGGCAGCCATTTTTTTTGTAGAAGTCAAGTCACTAAAGCAGGTAGAATGTGTACATTAGCCAGCCCTGTCTCTCTAAAATTACATTCTTTTACAAATAAACTGCTTTTCTCGTCACCATGGAGGAGAAGCTTCAGTCATGTTGTAAAAGTTTCATATTTTAACCCAAACCGAGATATTTTGGTGCCTAAACTGAACCAAGTTTCTAACAAGTAACTACCATAGAGAAAGTGTCAACCAAAGCGTGATATTTTCCAAAACTGAACCAAACAGGAAGTGAAAATGCAAAAAGAATGATGGTTCTACGTGGAATGGAAGTCCTGTTGCTGACTTCTGCCTCCATCCTCACCTCCTGCCTCCTTAAACTTTGGTTATACTTCAGTGTGGAAATAGTAATAGCAGTTGGTGGATTTGGAAAACACTAATGATATGTACCGTTTTAAAGCACCTTGCAGCAACCAATAACGTAATAATTGTAAATGTAATGAAGCCAATAACGTAGTAACTTGCCAATAATGTAGTAAAGTATTTGAGCCAATAACGTACATAATTCTGTTCATGTTCTATGTTGTATGTTGGAGTTAAGTACCATTATAGTGCCAGTCCAGTTATTAGACACTGAACCTGAAGTTGCTCCCAATGGCAGGCCTTGCATGGCAGCTCTGTCGCCATTGGTGTGTGAATGTATGTGTGAATGCAAAACACCTTGGGTACCACTAAGGTAGAAAAAGGCGCTATATAAGTTCAGACCTTTTACCATTTACTATTTTAAGTGAGGACTGAATCGTTTCTCATTGAGAAATGTTTCAACAGAATGAAATGTTTTCCCCCAAAAAATGTGGTAAATTCACCTGACAATGCAACATCCAGCAGAGACACTGACATGAAATGATGAATTTACACATCTAAGCACATAAACAATATTCTAAATAAAGGTTTTGTACCACAAATAATTCTCAGATAGGCTCTTCCAGCCATAATTAAGGAGAGTGAGAGCTACATGAATCAATTTTTTTTTAATGCTAGGCCATTAACATAATAATTTATCATACTTAGCATAGATGAAAACAAAACAGCTGCAGACACCCACGGACATGGAGCTGTTGCTAAAATACTACGTTTCTTCTCTATGGGATAAATAAAGACTCCATTGCATATATTTACAGCAGGTTGAATCTATGTATTCTGCACATACACACAACAGCCAAGCATGCACACCATTGCCAGTAGAGTATTGACAGAACGGCATCAGCTTTATTCCAACTACGTCTTACTTTTTGGGTAGATAATATGTTTCTCTCAAAAATGCTAAAGGGGAGTACAGTTAAGTTGCACAGGAGCATCATTTTTGGGAGACTGGTTGACAACACCACAGATAACTTGCAGAGCCTGTTTTGTATTCGCTTCTATCCACATTTACCACAAAGAGCAGATTCAGACAACTCAAAGTCGCACATGTTTCTCCTGATATGCTTCTTCTGCTGGCTTTCCCAGTGTCTCCACAAACTGATAGCAGTGATTGGCAACCAAAAAGCTGCCACCAAAACTGGTCAAAGCTGGATTTCTCCACTCGGAAGTATAAAAATGCTCATGAGGAAACATTTGTTCTGGCTGATAACAATGAGACATTGCAATAAGAAACAGAACAGGAGCCCAGTTATTTTCTTTGGCTGCAGCAGAGCTCCATTCGAGCTGAGAGTAGACAGTATATCATAGTTAATGTGTTGCGGACTCGGCCTCTTGAACTTCGCATAGAGTATATCATAGTCTTATCGTTACAAATGCCTCATTCGCTGGGACTGGCTGTATGTCCTTCTCTGATAAATGTATATTTCATCAGCTGCACAGATAAATCACAAAGCTGGTAGTTCTCATCTCCACCCAGAATGCAGCACACATCTTCGCAGTGAAAGTGGATTGATGGACTCTTGACACTCTCAGACGAGATGATCGCGGGGCCACATGAACATAAGCAGGAGGGGTTGCATGTATTTGAAGATGAAAGCAAGTCTTTGATGAAAAGGACGCTGCTAATCTCCTGCTTGTCTGTACATGGCAAAGCTGCACAAACATTCATCAGCACCACTGAGCCAAATGCTGCTGACTTTTGGTCTGTATAGGATCGGTTGCATGTATGTTTTATGTTTGCTAGACATTTGTGAGAGCTGGGAATTCAAGCGTGTTCAAATAAATGTGCCTTTAAAATTGCAATGAAACAGCTTGTCCAAATAGTTTTAATTATTAAGTCTGCAGGTGCATATTAATTTTCCATCAAGGAAAAGGAAAACTCTCAGCTGTGGAAACTTGTCGCTCTGTGTAGTGTTGAATCTGAAAGCATGAACACTGATCCTTGTACTGTGCACTCAGTGAGTGTGCTGACCTCCGTCTCTGAGCCTGGTCCAATGGAAGGACGGGCAGATGTCCTTGTTACCACCCTACAACGTCAATGTTCCTCCAAGGGGGGGCCTTGCCGAGGCCAAACAAGCATATGAACAGCCCTGGATTACATGCATTCTTTGAGGTTTCGGCCAAACGGGGCTATTGAGAGGACATGGTAGCACCAGGGGGTGCCTCCTGTAGATAGCCAATATTGCACCCTCTCAGTGGGGCGTCGGCCGCAGTGATACCCAGGGAAACGGACCACTTTGAAGGGTATCGACCAGCCAGGAACCCCGGGTAGCCTGGACTGCTGGAGCAACCAAAAAGAAAACGGACATGGCTATCAGCTGTTTTCACATAATGAATCTAGGTTCATTTATGGTTTCATCTGTTCCCCACATTTCATTTCCACAGAAGGAAACAGTGTAGTGGAGAACTATTGATTCTCTCTCACCCATCCTGGCTTTGCCTCGTGCTTTGTTCCTTTGTCAGCTGCAAAGTAATTAATGGCAGTGTGTCATTCAATACATCTGCTGTGACGTAAGCTTTGCATTGTGCTTTACGGAGCCCTAAGAAGAACACTACAGTATAGCTTTATTATCAACCTCATCACCAGTTAACTCACATCTAAGACAGATTAATAATACATCCATATTTTACTGTATGACAACAAAATAAAGGTATCAGAGTTAATGTGAAATGCAATAAAAGCGTTCAACTGTTCAACTTAAATACAAACAGCTCAAAACCGCTCCTGGCTGTTTGGTGTAGCGTACCTTTAGTCTGGACCAGCACAAGTGACAGGACATCTAGCTCGGGTTAAGGAGATTTGTAGCTGTGTGGTTCACGAGACGAAGCCTTACAGCAATGCAAATGGAATTATGCACAACGCAGCTCATACACGTGAAATCAATTAACAAAAACAGAGCTCTTTAAAGTACCATATATGATTATGAAGGGCAGTGGTGGCCTAGTGGTTTGTGAAGTGACCTCGTAAACAGTGGGTCGCCGCTTCGAGTCCCTGCACTGGCAAGAGGTTGAGGTGGGAAGTGAGAGCGACCGCTTGTCCCAGTCACCACCACTGGGGCCCTTGAGCAAGACCCTTAACCCCTGACTGCTCCCCGGGCGCTGCACCGCGGCAGCCCACTGCTCCTAGTATGTATAGTTAACCTTAACTTTGAATAGGATGGGTCAAATGCAGAGAAGGAGTTTCCCCAATCAATAAAGGTTAGATTATTATTATTATTAATATGAAAATTGGAAAAGTCTCTCTGAAGCTGGAACCTTCTACTTGGATAAACATGCTTACGGTGTGCTACAAAAAATAGTTTGGTCTCTATGGTTAATTTACCCGCTCATGACACCTGTAAAAAACAGACAAGAGTAACCTTCATTTCTTTCATACATTTTGGCTACTGCCCCCTAGTGGCAGCTACGACAGGTCTGCAAAGCACCAATGCAGTATCATGCTGTTCAGGAAACCCTTGGGTGACGTCATACAGGGTCTCAGAATACATATTTCATACTGCTTTACACTGATTTGAATTAACTCCATTAAAATGTACCGTTTTAATGTTATTTCAGAGGGAAACACTCACAACGCTCCCGTCAATTTTCATCCATTTTCTTCTTTCCAATGCTGTAATGTGACCACAGTGGCCATTAACTAACACTTAGGCTCACACCAGTAGCGTTCAGCATTAAAACAAAGCCAACAGTCTCACTCTGAAGCTGTGCCGAACTGTGGAAAGTGTTTCAAAATAAAATCTGATCAAGCCTCTGCCAGTGCTTCTGCCTTATCGGATGAAATCAGAACTTGAGATACAACAGAGCACGTAAAAAGATCCTTGTTTGGAGGCAGGAACGTGATAAGTTTCTCCTTGAATATTTAAGTTCTGGTGTCCTTTAGTTTGGTCAAGTCAGATAATGGCAAAATATGAAATCTGATGTTCTTATTTATAGTCCTTAAAGGTTAAACCTGGCTTAAAAAATCCACTAGCTTCATGTTTTAGGCTTTAATATGTTCTAGATTTATTCTCCTCAGTCCCCCAGAATCAGACTGGAAGACCTCTGACAACACAGAACGAACTACTACATTCATAAAGGGCACATTATCAGCCCGGCGCCATGCAAGCATCATACCATTCCCTAATTATTTACAATTATGCCTCTCTCTAATGAGAGAAAAGCGCATGTTGGTAACTGGTAATTAAAAGTGAAACAAGATGTGCTTACAGCATGGGGTCAAGGGAAAACGTAGCAGACACACAAGCGAGCGTGTTCAGGTGGTTGTGCTCGACTCTCAGCATTAATGAAGCTGAAAAATTCATCTTTGGAGGATTTCAGTATAAAAACAGCGGAAAAATAAAAAGCAGAGTTTTGAAAAGGCGTCTTATTAAAGATAACAGGAATTATATGCCTCTTATGCTTTAAGTGTTGCCTGTAAAAAAGGGCTGAAGTGAAGCAAATCCTGCAAATCCTAATCGTAAAAGTGAATCTGCATCAGCAATACGTGTGATATATTTAGATTATCCCCAGTTTCATCCCTCAAGAGTCCAAGTTATCCTCACTGAGCGACTGAAAATAGACCACCTTGTAGGTAAACGCGACATCATAGCGTTTTTTTCCCCCCCATCCAGATCACACAGCTTCTATGCAGATGCCAGCAGCCCATCGGCGTCCACGTTGGCAAATGGTATTTCTATTAGATTTAGTCACACTCCTGTGGTTAGGCCCCCCCCTCCCTCTCTGCTTTGTAGCGGTGTTTGCACTTTGTCCTAATAGAGCAAAAAGAGCACCCCTTGTCTGAGCAATTTAAAAAAGCAATTTGTTCTCTTTCTCCCTCTGTTTGCTTTTACTGTGTTCTGGCCCGGTGCACTGGGAGCGAGCTAACCTTACATAAATTACTCCTAGTGCCTATGAAAATGTCAACAAGATGTGGCTAACTCCCCGTCCTGCCATGATGCCGCTGTGTGGACGACATGCAACGCGAGAATACGAGCGTGCATGCAGGTGAATGTGCAGCTTGGTGGCCCCACTGGCTGCTGACGAGGATGGATGGATGAATGTGAACATCTCTTTCACGCTCCTTTCACAGCGACTGGGCTGATTCATCTGTCTGAGAAGCCTTTGTCATTTCGCTTGTCTGATGTGCACTCCAACCACTCCCACTGATGGATCATTCCGAGCTCCTCCTGTCTACGTCTGTGTCGCATGGTCATCTCTATAAAAAAAAAAGGCCGTGCATAAATGCGCATTTGTCATCCAACTCGGTTTCCAATTGTATCCTTCATTGAGACAAGTGGTGTTTTTCAAAAACAAGTGCACAAAAACAACTGCAGAAATCTGGCCTCACGCTGCTGCAGGTTCGCTCCAAATGGTTCGTCTCGGCGGGCGGGAACCTTCCAGCTCCCGCCGCCTGCTGTTTTCTCCCACAAAACTGCCTCTTAAGCTCCTTTTATCTGTCGCCGTCATTTACGTCGACACTATTCTTTGTTTTTGCTCCTGTGCCAGGGAGACAAAGGCCGCGGCGAAATGGGAATTAAAAAAAATACATCAATGCCTTTCCTGAAATCTAACGGGCTGTTTGTGTTTCGTCGCTCATGTTTGCAGTTTTGCGCCTAATATACGGCGCGGCAGGTTGACCAGATGAGATGTGACAGTAGTGGGAAAGGAAGCCAATCAGAATTGACTGTTGGCCAGGTCTTCTCACAACTAAACAAGGATTACATTCAGCTGGTATCTTCCCCCCCACAGAGGCCTGGAATAACGAGAAAGAAAACCTGCCCTGCTCATTTGACATCTTGTCAAGCATACTGATACCTTAATGGATTGACTAATACTGTAATGTAAGTCAGGAGTAGGGAAGATGTGGTTATATAAAGTACATCTATGTGTGTGTAGGTAACTGGTATAAAGCACTGATCATAAAATAACAATACAGTTTTCTAAAAGCAGCCTTTCTGTCAGAGAAGCCAGTTCAGCACCAAGGACAGTTCCTGCAGCCCTTGAGAAGCCATATTTCTGACTAGAAAGTTGAAAATTTCACGATGAAAAGAAAAAGAAAGCTTACTTTCAACCTTCTGAACCCCTTCGAAAAAGCAGGTTTACAAAGCACTAAGTTTTTCTTTTAAATCATCAGATTTATACCATTTATCATAGCAGCAAACTGTAAAAACACAAGGAAATGTCAGATTTTTTCACTTTAAAATGCTCCGTCTTATTTTTAAAAATTGGCCAAAAATGAAGCATTTTCTGTAAAAAAGATTCTGTGAAAAATAAAAAATTCATCACTCCTCAGCGCAACCGTGAAGCCTTTAGTGACTTATGTGAAGCCAAGAGTCACATCAGAACAATTCAGGGACTTTTTGGCTGAAAAGAGCAGAGCTGCAGGCTGATAGGACAAGTATGGAAACACATTTAGAAATACAAGTAGTGAAATATCTTTAGTATGTAGAGCCACTGCTGTTTTCCAGTATTAGTAAAACCTGTGGGCACTTGAAAAAATGTTTTGCATGCTCATTCTGTTTTTGTTTTTTTTTAGTTCAAGGCATTTTCTGTGCCAGTGGAGAATTATATATGTTCATTTTACTACACTATTGGTCTAAGCTGAGTCAAAAATGGCTGCAAGGTGCCACCGAGTAGCAGATAATTTTTTAGTTTCTTACTGAATCTGGATATTGCACATAGTTGTTTTTTAATTGAGACATATAAAATAAAGAATTTACGTTTAGATTTGGATCTTGCTTCTGACAGAACAGCACAAAACAGATGAAAACAGTCTTTCTGGCAGATTTTGATATTAAATTGTATATTAATGATGTCATTTAAAACAATTTAAATAACATGTAGAATATAGTAGTTTTGACAAAATATCATGATTTTAAGCTTAGTTTTGGTCAAGTGTTTTGATGGAACAGGTGAGCCACATATGATTAGTTCAAAGACCATAGGAAAGTAGAACATCTGGCTTTTTGCTTTTTTGCTTTTGCACTTCCTGGCTCTGAAAAATGGTCTAATTTTGGCTTCTTTTTTTCCACACCTTTCAAACCTGAAGGCTTGTTAATCTGTCACTCTCATCTGGGACTGCTCTCTATGATGTTGCCTCTCATCGGAGTCTACATACTATGATTTAACATGCTCGTGTTTCTGCAGTAAATTCTGCTCTCGTCACTTCCATATGATCCCTCCTCAGTGAGACGATGACACTCTCGACACTCCCGCCTGATTTAACGTCTCATTTAAATCAAGCTGCATACAATGCCTCATCCAGCTGCATTGAAGGAGGAGACGAAAACACGCTCGCATAAACAAAGTAATGCGCGTCTATTAGCGAGCGGCAGGCCGGATGTTTTGGCTTCTATACGGCGGATTGAAAAGAGGCCATCAGCTGCAAAATATAGCAGCAGAGAAGAAGACTGACACCACGAGCTCTTTTCTTAGACGAGAGCTGTAATTACAGTCTTATCTACTTTTCTCAGCAATTAGTGAAATGGAGGGGAACCCGTACGCACACACACACACACACGCACATATATTAACACATAATCTGCATAATCACCAGAGGGTCAGAGAGGCTGTGTGTGAGTTCCTCTGTCTTTAACTGATTGCATGAGCCGGTCTGAATGTGTGTGCGAACAGTTTAACCTGTGTGACCGCCGACCAGGCAGCTCGCTGAACAACAGTGTGATTCTCCTCACAACCGCTCTCGAATTACGGCCTTAATTAGGCTGGTGGGGATGAGGGGGGCGCTGATGGCGGTCCCAGAGGGAGGAGAGGATACATAAACCCAACGCACCCTCCTTCACCCACCAGACACACCACGATTGGTCAAAACTGACCTGACAGTAGGCAGCTTGTGTTTGTCTTTAAAAAAAAAAGTAGCACAGACAATAATAATCAAGTGTGTTGCTTCATAACTAGAGCAAATCTTCAAATATAAGGCAAGAATAAATAACAATTCACAACTACTGCCCATAATTCTAACTGAAATTCTTATATAGTATAGCGACGTGTAGCAGCCGTAGACACTTCATCAATAACAATAAGAAAGCTGTTCGATAAAATGTTCAATAGGTTCACCCAAATGCATTAAATGGCCATGAAAGCACAGCAGATGGTACTTCACAAAGATTCTTTTTCAACAGTCTCCTTTAACTTCAATACACTTGGTCAATGTTCAAGCTTCGCCATCCCTTCGCAGCAGGAGGTCACATCTTGAGCCTCCAGATTCTCTTCAACAGGATGCATGACCTCATCATCACTATGAAAATGGCAAAGTGGGATTTAAGCTTGGGAAACTGATAGAAGTTTTTTTTTTGTTTGTTTTTTTTGCTGCAAGAAATGAGGACAAACATTTGAGTGTTTGTGGACAGTGATGCCCCAGAATGGGAGTTATACCTCTTGTTTCCGGGTGTGGCCTAGGATTTTTTGAAGTAACACAAACACAAACTTTAGTTGCATGAACAACCTCCAAACCTGCTCCCTCCCTGACTATTATATTCCTTGTTAATGAATCTCCATCGCCCTCAGTCGCTCTTCTGTGGCTACTGTGCAGGTCTCCCAAGGCATGCTAGTCCGGGACCTCCCCTAATGTATTCTGTGGCTGGTAGGGACTAGTTATTGCCTGTGCAAGATGGACTTTGTGGTCTGAAAACACCCACAACTCTGTTTCCAACACCACCTCCAACGAAGCTACCCTCTGACGGACTTGACGTTGGGGTGCACGAAAGCTCATGCTGGTGATATCTGGTTCAGGCCAACCACTCTTAACTTTCGGTGCTGGTGTCCCAGTGTCTTTCATATACATAATAAAGTAGGTGACAAGGAATAATAGGAAAAAAAAGTGCAAACTCTTATCGTCACTACCCTCAATGACTCTTCCTGCAGGTCTCCCAAGGCATGCTAGTCCAGGTCCTCCCCTGATGGACTATTTTTGTCCTCTACCTCTTATGTTTACTCTCAACTATTTGCACTTTTAAGCTTTCTTAACCTTGTTTTCAGAAGTTTCCAGAGGCGTCAAGCAGCGGCTAGATGCTCCATTTTTGCATTAAGTAGCCAAGACCTCAATGTAACTTCTACTGGAAGAGTGTATCGGTTCCACATATCGATTATCGGTCTCCATGATTGCTAATAATTGTATATGCCATTACAAAAAACATTTGTTCAACCCCCACTTTACTATATGTGGACCGATCTCATTGTTGTATGTAGTCACCACCTAAAGACCCATTCTGGGGTGTGTGTGCTACAGCTGTCTATGTGAACGGGACTCCATAAAGCAGAAACGCTGCTTCGTAACTCTGTTGAAGTTGAGTCGACTCGATGCTGGGAAACTGATATGAAAAATATCTAGTTTGAAACTGTGAACTAGGAGAGAAAACAGACTGCTGTGGCTCTGTTGCTGTAAACTGCTGTGAAAATGAAATGTCTGTTTAAGGATAAAATACTGGCTTTCAGCTTGTGGGATATTATGGTACTTACATTCTGTTTTAAGCATACAGAAGTTATTCTTTTGCTTTCTTTACATCCAAAAATCTACGCCAGCTTTTCAACCATATTCCTTCCTCCTCCTCCTCCTCCTCCTCCTCCTCACTTTCCCCATTTCCCCGAGCACAAACAGTGGCTGCGGTGACAATTTTGCATCATCACAGTAAGTGTTCTTTTCATCGCCGAGGCATCATTTCCACTGACAAACGGCAAACGAGCAGCCTTTACGATCAGAAGACTCACTGTCAGATCAGATGAGAGGAAGCGTGCTAACTGGCCGACACCACCCTCATACACCATGTTTCCTATAAACTAACATTTGTGAGCGTGATGAGAGACTGGGAGGAAGAATGTGTTCCAGTTCTGCACAGTGACGCTCGAGTGCAGCCTTATCTAGTTTGTCTTTCTCACTTCAGAGCTGCATTTGTGACATTCGAATATAACTGAGAAACTCCCGGCGAGCTTCACACACACAAACACACACTGAGGACCAGCAGGGACTTTAAGGTTCACCGAGCAAGTGCATAAATAAGCTTGAGCTGTGCATGTAAAAGTGTATATGTGGGTAGGAAGCAGAGTCAGCTGGGAGAAGCAGGCGTCTGTCTGTCTCCTGGGTACTGATGTGTGCGCTAACCACTGCAGGCATTTCCCCTCACTTCCAATCGCGGCTCAGGTAATTGGATCCCCCCACTGAGCGGATGGCGTCCTTCTGCGACACTGAGGAGTGTGTGTTTACATCGCCGCATGTCGGTCAGTCAGGTGGCCTTAACGCTAGTTCGGGAAAGGTGTTTGGCTCGTCTGCGGGAACGCAGCGGAGCGTGGAGATGATTACCTGCAATGATAGCGCCTCGGCTGTTGACTTCACACAACAGGGGAGGAAGCCACAGCTGAGCGAAAGCGCGAGTGTTGCAGTCAACACTTGACAGGCCAACGCTCAGGCTTGCTCTCAGGGAAGAGAAAAAAACATAAATCACAGCATCGGAGTCTATCATTTCACCTGACAAAGGCAGACACATAGCCTGCCATACATGTAAATCTATATGTCACTTTGAGAGAGGAAAGAAGTGAGTGCTGCCTAACACGAAAAAGCTGAAAGGAAACAAATATAAAGGTGACTTCTATGAAAGTTTTCATTCACTTTGAACCCTAAAAGCTGCCAGCAGGTTTGAAAGGATGTTATCTTAAAAAGAAACAGCATTTATGAGTCAGAAACTTTAAAAAAAGAAGGAAAATTGTCAGATTTTCCACTTTCCTATGGTCTTGGTGAGCTAGTCATCTGTGACTCATCTGTTACATCAAAACTCTTGACCAAAGTTTAAATTCTCAGTTGGTATTCTCGATGGTACTTAAACTACTCATCTGTAACGTGACATTACAATTTTAAATTTAGGGTTGACATGAAGATTATCCATCTAAATCACTTTATGTCTATGTCACTAAATGTCTCACACCATTTAGCGGAGTCAGGAACTGTAAAAACTAAGAAAATTGTCAGACGTTGTACTTTCCTATGGACTAATTTTAAAATGTGCCAAAATCCCAAAATTTACTGTAAAAAAAAAAAAAAGAATTTATGGATTTTCAACGTTTCAACGGTCCTTGAAGTAGTCATCTGTGACACTCGTCTGCTCCGTCTGAAAATTTGATCAAATCTAAGCTTAAAATCATGATATTTGATCAAAGTCATTTTATTCTGCGTGTCTCGTTTTAAAACTTGCCAAAATGACAGCATTTATTAAAGGCAGAAACTAAAAAAACAGAAAGATTCCATGGATTTTCCACTTAGCGATGGTCCTTGAACTACTCATCTGTGATGCCTCGTTCCCATTATTCTAAATGTGTGATTAAAAAGTTAAGCAAATATAGCTAGTTTGTAATAAACAAAATTTAAAAAAAAATCCAGTGCTTATCTGACTCAGATAAGCATTGGATTTATTTTTTTTATTACAAAATATAAATAAATAAATAAATAAATAAATAAATAAATAAATGAAAAATAAAATA
>OMNN01065932.1:3375-15017 GCA_900302755.1 Chromis chromis
ATGAGTAGTCAATATTTGGATTTGTCAGAAGCCAGAAGAGGTGGTCAGTGTTTCACATGAAAAAAATATATAAAATGAAAATTATAACAAGTTGAATATAAAATATATTATTATTTTTGCTTCTTTTAAAATACTTTTAATTATGTTGTGGGTGGCTGGGAGGGAACTATTATTGGGTACTTCAAAAAGATCTCGGCTTCACCAAGAAACACATCACAAGAGAAAGATTGCATTATTGCATTGCGTTAAGACTGGCATTATTTTTCAACATAGTTTCATTCAACTTCAATTAACTTGTTCCACTGATATTCAAGCTTTACTGTCCCTTTGCAAAAGAAGGTCACATCTTGGGCGTCCAGATACTCCAAAACAGCATGCATGACTTCATCATCACTTTGAAAATGGTGACCACATGAGTAGGATTTCAGTTTGGAAAAAGATAGAAGTCAGACGGTGCAAGTCGGGTGAGTAAGGTTCATGGGGCAACAGTTTAAAGTCACATGTGGCTGCTTCTATCACCTGTGCTGTGTGGACGGACACATTGCCTTGAACAAACCAGCTCAAAGCTTTTCTCGCTTTTTTCTTTGATTGCATCAAACATTTGAGTTTTTGTGGACAGTCATATAAGGCTTTATAGTGTAAAGTTATGCCCCAAAATGGAAGTTACACCTCTTGTTACCGGGTAAGGCTGAGACCTTTTTGAAATACTCTCATAGATGTAGACCATAATAAAACACTCTTCAGTTCCAGATTGAATTTTGGGTTGGCAAAGCATATTCATCATCTTCATACTTTCAAGGACGAGACGAGGCAAGGCAATATGAAAAAAAAAAAGAAAATCAAGAACAACATATAAAACCACAAAATAGAAAATAAAATCCAAAAAGACAAAGAGAAAACGAAACACAAACTATATGGAATGTTAATTTCACTTGAAAACACAGAGCTATGCTGTTGCCTTTGCAAATATACTCTAAGTGGTAGTTTCCTACTGACCAATGATAAAGACACATCCTTCACAAAGGTCTTTTCCCAGAATACAAAAAAAGCCAAAAATGTGTGAAGGGTCAGCCTGGCCTGGTTTAAAGAGAACAATGATTCTGAAAGCGCCTGGGATAATAGGGGAAATACTAAACTTAAGCAAACAAAGCTGCAAAAACATCACTACCAGTAAGTCTTACCTCAAGAGAAAGAAAAAAGAAAAAACAGAGAAAATCATTCTTAAAGGCACAATCATCACTTGGTGTACAGCAGCATTTCTACCCCAACTGTTAGAGTTCACGCTGTCCGCAATCCAAACTATGCCACATTTAGTGTGGCACAGTTCAGTACAATTTAAATACAGTTCATGAGAACTACAATGTTCCTGCTGAAGCGTGAAGGTGCGTAAAGGTCAGAATGACTTAGTGCCGCAGGACGAAGCCAAAATTCCTTCAACAGAAATATTAGAGGCAACAGCACCAGAGGTACGAGGGTCTGAGCCATGGTACCTTGACTATGCATGGAAGAATATAGTGTGTTCCTATGACTCAACAGGGCTGGAAAAGCACTAGGAAAAGAAATACTGCAGAAGTGAACCAGAACACCAGTGTCCTAATGAACAACTCAAACAAATACAGCGTATAGAACATAATATGGTGATCGTTCCAAAGTGTGAAGTGCTGATTGAGTGTCAGGAGATGGATGGATGGATGGATGGATGGATGGATGGATGGATGGATGGATGGATGGATGGATGGATGGATGGATGGATGGATGGATGGATGGATGGATGGATAGATAATTGTCCTCATAAGCGAAATTTGACTTGGACTCTACAAAACTGGACCCATCAACACATAAAATCAGCAAACGGAAGACATTATTAAATACTATAATGCTGTAAAAGTACACACAACTAAAATATTACATAATTAAGATTACACATTGTAAAACAAACACCAAATGTTCAGCCTGAGGCATCAGTGAGTTAATGGTTCCATCCTGCAACACAGCCTCTGTAATCTCTGCTTATTTTAGGCTGCTGTTTAAAATTCTGAGGAGTTATTAAACTGCTTCAGTTTCCAAGCTAAAAACTGTACTTTCTGACCAGTTATTTACCTTCCAGTCAAAAATGTGTTAAGAGGAAGGTTTCAAAACCTTCTTCGTTTCATTCTGCACCACGTTTTTTGCTAATTTTTGTATATAAACTGTTTTTTCTCAGCCTACACAATACATTTTTCTCTGTCTGTTCTTTAAATGTCAGTGCAAAAGGGTGAGACTAGAACAAAACATGATGCTACGTTCAATTCATCAGCAGAAAAATGAAAAATACACCATAAGGCAGCAGATCAGAAGTTGTTCAACACCTGATAACACTTTCTACAAAAGCATGATGAAAACAAAAACTGCATTTTTTTGTTTGAATCCATACAATCCAATCTACGTTAAAAAATAAATACATTAATCGAGAACTGACACAGTCAACATAAATGTTACAAGTTACAGTGATATCAGTGTGGACGATGGACTTGTGTAGTTGGCTGGTTATGTATAACCATCAGACTGGGATCACAAGTTCCTTTAGGATCCAGTATAATCTCCTCAGTTTCTTGCATTTATAATTATGTGATCAGTTTTGCATCAACTGGCAAACTTTCTGTCTCATGTCTGTAACATTATCAATTCAAATAAAGGCACACCTCGCTACTTCATGCAGTTTGAATAAGTTGGTTAACTGTATATAGCTGAAACGTCAACACTAATTGCGAATGCAATCAAGACGAAAACTGTGCACTTATTGGTCTAGCTTTTAGTCCATCTGCGTGAGGTATTTGTATGATTGTCCTATATTATAAAAGTTATTAGCTACCTAGGAAGTTGTTCTTGCAGTCATTTTGTTTCCGTGAACATTTACCAAACAGTTTCAGTTACAATTACCTCAGAGCCTGATTTCCATTTACTTGGAAAAACCAAGATGAATGGAATCCAAGGTGTATTCTGGTGAACTCTGACACATGATTCTGTATAAAGATTGTGAAATTAGCATGTGTTATAGTAATTACAGTCACTCTTGTCCCTGTCCTTTGCACAAGCACCACAGTCCAAGTCGCTTTGTTTGTTTCCCATTTACAGGGCCAGGACTGTGCACGAACAGCACACTTACAGAACAGACAGCTAGCGGACTGTGAGGAGATATTCATTGAATTTGACACACGTGTATTGGATTAGTATCACTGACTCCACCTTTAACTGTATCAAATCACACCTGGAGGCACTTGAAATCGCAAACTGTAATGTGGCTCCAGATAGAATTCTTACTTGGTGATGTTTCTTGGACAACAGTGCAGAAGAGATGACACTGCAGCTTCAGTAAGGGGAAGTAATGACAATGCGTCACGGATGAGAGCAAAGTGATGGTGTTGTTACTGTGGGTGGAGAAGCAGCTCAGCGCAGGGCAGGAATCAAACACGCCAAACACACAACACAAAAATCAAGGAGTTTGTAATTGGACGCATCCAATTTTCCTTCGAGGGGGAAATGAGTTCTGAAGCGTGGTGAGTAATAGAGGTGCACCACTGTGGGGAAAGTGGATCAGTAAAACATGAGAATCTTTCCTCCGAAGCTTTTGCCATGCACTTCAATTAGGCCCTGCTGGCACCGTTAACAACAACATGTCATCAAACTGCTACCTCAGAGATTATTGTTCTTTCCACGGTCTCCAAATATTACAGCATAGAATGCTAACTCCGGTAAACGTTAGCCTAAGTAACAAGCATGTTCATAACAAAGCCATGGATATGGTCATACCTTTGGCGTGTCAAGCGGATATATGACTCATAACTCATATGAAAACCTAATAGCTAACGACTTGTCATGGCATAATGCAAAAGATACATTGAATTAATGTTTTCCCAGACTTGCAGTCTCAAAGTTGAGCATTGAGACCAATTTAAAGCTAGGATTACATGTCAGAAGCCGTGACTTTGCAAAGTTCATGGGCAGTGGGTGCTGCCAGCCGACCGGCCAACCTGACAGCAGCAGCGGTCAATCCGCTCCATGATTTCCCTGTCAGCAAGGTGAGTCAGGCCGTGACTAACCAGCGAGACTAAACCACTATCGAGCGTCTACATCTGTGGCACGGAGGCCGGCGGGCATGATGTTTTAGCACAGCAGTAATTCTATCTATTCCTGCTATTCTCTGCTCTCCCAGAAACACAGGCCACTCTTTTCTGTGCGAGACACGGAGGGTGGGGCGGTTTTGTTCCCCTTTGCCGGGTCCTGACACGAACCTGGAAGCCTCAGCGCCACGGGGGCCAAAGTGTCTGGGAGCTACCTAGTCCTCAAAGCACCCAGACTGGGCAGTCAGTGCCAGGAGGCCGCCTTGCCCGGGGCTGGGTGTCTCCTCGGGTCTTGGATTCATGAATAAATAGAGGAAGCTTGGATGGGGCTAAACATAGACATTTAGCAGGAGCCTGTGCTGTAATTTCATGTAAATTGTGCCCCTACATTTGCCATGCGAAGACAGATGTGATGTACTTGCATTTTCGACCAAAATCATCAAAACATTGTGGGTATTGATCCACTGGCATAAGATTCGACGAAACCTCATGTAGAGATGTGGAAAAAGCTTTCGGCGGTGTTAACAGCAGCCTGTCGTCAGTCAGACTGAGGAGTCTATTACTGACTTTTCATTTTCCCTTTTTTTCACGAGGAGACATCAGCTCCACTTCGACTGCACAGATTGACAAAGATGAAGAACTATGTTTGTAGCCATTACACCGGAGAACCACTGGAAGATGACATTTAAGAGTAGGAAGAATGGACACTGACCACAGTTATAGAAAAAGCTGACTTTAAAGCTGCCGTGATCAATACTTTTATATAGTCAAACTCCCAGTGAATAATCACCACCTCCATAGTTTCTCTCGGCACAATGCAGTGATTTAAAGTTGTTGAACTCATTGTTTTGGTTTTGCAGCATGCAGCTTTACTGTTGTGGTTCAGTCTCAACACTCTCATTAACCTCAGTCTCAGCTCCAGCAGCTGTTTTCAGGAAAAATACAACTAGTTGGCTGCATCAGTGGTATAGCAGCTAGCATTATGCTCTCACTTTACACAGATAATCAGGATCTGAAATGTATGTTTGGGCTATAAGTATGTATTTGTCCTCTATAGAAAGGTTGATGCAGTGATTCTGTGTTGGAGGTCTTGCGCCTTCCTTCCTTGTGGGGAACTATTCCTAACTCTGTGTCATGTATGTAAAGTGGTTTGGATGGAAGTTGTTCTGCAACTTGTTAAACACACCCACAAGAACGCTGTACATGAGTAACACAAATCTGTCTTAATTGACATATTTAATTTCTAATTCCATTGTTTTATTGTGTGTTCCAACTCTTTTTTTTATTAGGTGTAGGTTTTTGTTGTTGTTGTTGTTTGGTAGTCATGTTGGTTTGGGTATATTTAGTTTTAAATGAATTTCTGTGTTAGGATTGTGTTATTACTGGGTTATTAATATGTTATTACAGGATTGTTACTGTGAATTCTGTTAATGTATATGTATTTGTTTCATTATTTTGCAGTACCTACAGGTCACATTTTTGGTTGCAGTTTTGTCTCCGTTGCCTCCAAAATGTTGCATGTTGCTTCCCTGTACACTAGCAGAGCTGGGACATGACCACGACCAAACCACAGATGATCTTTTACAGATACTATCGGACTATTTGTTGCACTTTTTCAAACTAAACACCATGACTCACTGCACCACCACATCAAAACACTCATTTCACTCCAGCAGAAAATGTAGGTTTCCTTGAAGAATGTAGAAGTTACAAGGCTATTTTACTGGATAAATTAAAATTCAGTAAAGAGTGTAAATAAAAATTTAAAAAATTGCAACCACAAACAATTTTCAGCGGATCATTGCAGTAACTACTGTTCTCCACAGTATCATACACAAACCACAAATTATGAGCCACTGGTAGCCTGGGGGTGGTGTGGCTCACTTTTTAGGCCTAAAATATAAGTTTTATTTTTATGAGACTGTCTTAACATTATACTAACCCGAGATTAATGCATTTTAGATTGATGTATTGCTACACAGCAGTCTAAAATGTCTTCATGAAACTGAGCCCAGAATAAAAGCATCTATTTGTCTATAATTTTGAGGGCAAGATCACCATCTCTATATATTTAAATGCTAAAATTATAAAAGTATAAGAATAAGCAAAGGGCTGTTTCTGTATATTTGTGGGGAGCCTTCTGGGATAAAAACAGCTACGAGTGACGAAACTAGTATTACAACAACTTTTAGTTTGATCTGTTGTTAGTATTTTTCATATTCCTGTTGATAAATTGAACGTGGCATCATGTTTTCACACAATTCCAGTCTCAACCTTTTTGACTGACATTTAAAGAACAGACGAAGGAAAGTGTATTGTAGTAGAGGCTGAGAAAAACTGTTTAAATACAAACATGAGTACAAAAAAAATGGTCCAGAATGAAATTGATTTGTCAGTTATTTGTAAAAAGGAAAAAAAATAAAAGGCATCCTGGGAAACCTGGGGGTGTAAAAATACAGTTAGCAGGAAGGTAAGTCAGAAAGCCTTTAATATTACAGACTAATTACATCTGACAGGTTTAAGAGGATTGTTCTGAAAAGCAGTCTGGCACTGGATAGGATGTTGGTCACTTTTGGTCCTTAAAGCTTGTGTCGGTGTGTTTGTTTGTTGTCTCTAATCCCTGCACTGGCGACCACATGATAGAAAGCGCCAAGAGCGAGTCCAACCACCCAGACATGATGTGGAATTAAGCAGCTAGACCGCACCAGGCCGGCCAATCAGAAAGAGACTAATGGGAGTCCGCCGAGCTGAGTATTTAGCTGTCACAGGGCCGTCAGAGGGAGATGGAGAGGCGACCGCGATGTGGTGCCCCAGTCTGTGATTACACTGCGCTGCCAGAGGAAAATCAAAGCACTGATTACTCTCTGCAGCTCGCTGTGGGCCCGGCCTCACAGGCTCAGTGGTCAGAGTTTGACTGACACTCACATGGCAACGGAGGGAACTTACAGTTTCTGCAGTTTTTATGTAAAGCAGCCCTCCCAAACTGATAATCAGGGATCTCCGCTCTGTGGGAATCCCTCATAATGTTCATGCCACAGCAGCGCCAACCTCCCATTGTGTTGTTTACACACTTCTTCCAGTTCTACGGTCAACCATGCAGGACCTTAGGAGACACCGAAATCTTCTTCACACTCATCTCTGCGTCTGCATTGGTGGAAACACTGATTACAGTGTTGCTCAGTGTGGGATCAGTGTCCCGACCGCATGCTGGTCAGAAGTGGTTTCAAACTGTAATAGAGAGAGAGAAAGAGAGGGGAGGCTGTTTTCTTTTTCCAGCGTGGTTTTGTTGTCACATTTACTTTTAGTTTTTCTACTCTTTTTTTGCTCCTCAGTTATTTATCGGTGCTTAACAAGTCTGACCAAAGAGGGACAAAGTGTGGCTCATGTTCCTGTTGGGGCTCATTCACTGTAATAATTGGCTTCATTTGTTAAATGTTAATCAACTAACAAACACTGCCTTTATTCACGGAAACATTTTAAACACTGCAGTAACCCAAATGATTGAAAAAGAAAAAGAATAAGGAGTGTTGTTCTCTCTATGTAAGGGATGCTGACAGACTCAGACGTCTCCTCTAATGGAAGATTTATACTCAGGCCAACTTTCTTCTATTTCCTAAATGAAGAAATCGACTTTTCCCCCCTCCTATTATTATTTTCTTTTTCTTGTCAAAGGTCACCATTATATACATTTAAAACAACACCCACTGTTAAGTTAAAAAGCCAAACTTTCCAGTAGAGAAACAAGAATTTGTATTGTGAGAATCTACATTACAGTATAAAGTAGGGTATCCACATGATTTCTCTATACTGTGATCATTTCCTGTCTATTTAAACATTTTAGTTGGCTGCCAATACTATGAAATTTGACAACTAGCTCAGACAATAGGTGAGAGTTCCAGTATTATGAGGTACTATTGTTGTCTAACTAAACTAGGCTATTATTGACCATTCCTGAAAAGGTCTGACGGTATATGTATGTCTATGCTTTTTGAACAGTCCCTCTGATGAAAATCAAAGTTTTAGCCTTGTTAACATGTCCATGTGGTGTTTTTTATATGCTGGAATACATACCATGACTAAAATAAGCAGTTAACACCATGGCTATGTAGTATTTCCACCATGAAACTACATTGTACTGATGACAGTCTCAGATTCAGGCTTCCAGGGTTTCATATGTAGCAAACCAAAGGAACTAATCCTGTCAACTTGTAGAGTGGGGCTTCTGTATCATCATTCTTCTTTAGAATAGGTTTCCAGCTTAAACGTTGTTAAATGTTTGGCTGAATTACTAGAACTTTCCATTGTGTAGTATTACAGGGTTTGAGCAGAGTTGTAGGTGAGCTGGTGTGCTCGGGCTACAGCGAGTGGTGGGTGGAGAATAGTGTAGAGGTTCATCTTAGCCATTTTAGGGAATTATTTTCATAGAATATACTTCAACAAAAACTATGATGCACAGAGTCAATGTAAAGGAAATTCAGACGTTTTTTTCTACATGTCAAAATATAATTGTTGAAAACGGAACTATGTTTAACTATGGGGTTAAATTGCTGACCTGTTTTTCATCATTTTTCTGTTTAGAATTTTTTGGCTGGGCCAGAAATCATGGCTCAATGGTGCACTGCACTTAGCATGACTTCTCCCCCAAACACTATAATGTTCTAGTGCATCAGCATCATTGGTTCTTATCATGAGTCACTAGACCCACAACAGGCTACACAGGTTTACTAGCCAGCTATACAAATTCATCTTCCCTGGATGCCAGAATTTGCAGAACAGCTCAGTCTGCTTGTTTAAATTTCTTAAGTATGATGAGATGAAGAAGAGCTTCATTGTTTTCATTAGGAGCCACATTGACCAAGTTTTACAGACTTTTATTGAGATGAGGTTATGTGAGGTCATTCTAGCAAATCTTCATAGTTTTTTTTTTTTCTTTGCCAAGTCTTGTATGTGGTTTTTCAAGTGGCAAAAATCACATGTCACGCGATTTGTGTCACATCACTGCTTAATGAATTTTAAATGCAACACCTGTTTCCATTTCACCCCACACCCTTATGAAAACTCTCTGAATCCAAACACACTGGTTTATCCATATCCATTTTCAATCTCTCTCCATGTTCTAATTTAAGCTTTTTCTTTTAGGCAAGTTTGCGGCGACTAAAACGATTCAGACACAGATATGTTTTTCTTTACAGCATATTAATTTGGTTCAGCAGATTAGCACTCAATAAAGGCGAGCCTGCACTCCATGGCTGGATTAACCGAGGCAAAAACACGCTGCTGGATCCCTATTAACCCCACTTTCTGTATTTTGTACAGTATAAACCTGGCCCCAGTTTTACAGGGTGCCAGTTTCATTAGACCAGTGAATTTAGCATTACATAAGCATAACACTAAAATAAAGACGTCTTAAAATTAGGATTTGACATGGGGAGGGTCAGGGCCTCAAAGAAGCAGGTCCCACTTTATCAGTCTGACAGAACCAACTATTATCAGCTGTTTTTAGGATTCTTTGCTGTAGAATGCAGTTTTGTTCTGAATGTAAAACAAGTCCAATCATCAACTTCATCCAGAAAACCAGAACAAAGACTCAAAATCTCAATTACTGAAGATGCAGTGCAGTGTTTCTTTCCTGAATTACAGAATAAAACAACCCTAACTAAGACGTACATTCACCTAAACCCTTATCAGGCCTGTTTTAAACAACTCCCTCCCACCTCTTGTTACTGTTCCTGACCGTCCCTCAAACTTAATCCCTCTTGACCCATCCACAGCTGGCTAGCAGCCCGTCTCTACTGACCTCTAACCCCTCGCCCAACATGGCTGCCATCTCTTAACAATTATCGGCAATTGGTCAGTTATTTTCTTAGGCCACTGAAATTACCAGGCCGTCAAAGTGAGCAGGCGATAAAATGTAAACGCTTCCATTTGCAGATCAGAGAGGTGTGCACCCTCGCACATGTGGGTAAACAGGCTCACACGTGCACCCAAAGCCTTCCACAGTCTAAAAAATAGTCCTAAATTATCCACTAATCCCAAGGTGTTCAAATTACTAGTATATCAAAATAGTTTAAAATGCATGCTAATATATGAAGATGCATTTCTAAGGAAACATCTGACCGGCTACACTGTGTCCAAGGAAAGTAAAGGAGAATATTTCAAAAACATGTGAACTTCCTTTGTTCTGGATACTTGTGCTGACTCCAGTCCAATTAGATCCCTATACACACTTTCCATCATCACTTCCAGATTTATGAGCCTCTCCAAACAACACGGATCCACAAATACGAGAATGATTTAGTGCAGCTATGAAACTATGATTCCTGTGAATGAAGGAAAAAGTGAGATAGACAGAATGGAAGGAACTATAATAGAGACGTTAATGGAGGGTATTCAGTGACGTCCGTTTGACAGCGGTGATTACTGGAGTGGTGAAACAACAGCACTTACAGGAAGCTGCTGACTCTGGTCCAGAGCTGGATCTCAGAATCAGCTGAGGCTGATTGCAGTGAGTGAGGTTCCTACCACAACACTGACCCTGCAGGGGTTTGGAGTTCGACTCTGTGTGAAGCTTTTTAAGTAGAGCAAGGCACTAAGGCACTTCAGGTTCCCACTAGTGTTATATTATCTAAAAGAATGCAGTTTTACTCTGTTAATTTGACTGAAATCTGACTGACTGCCATTACTTTTGCTATTAGACTTGATGTTTGATGTTTGCAGTTTACAGTTGAAGGTCTTTATGGTTCTCCAGGATCCAAACAACTTTCAAAACTCTCAGTCCTTGAATTGATGAAGCCAAAACCTATTGTAAATAAAAAATAAAAAAAAGGAAATCAGCCCTTGTTTATCAGGAATGGTGTTTTTTCTGAGAGGTTTCAGAGAATAATTGACAATGCTTTACTTTTTATTTTTTACTTTGGCTACACAAGATGAGAGTTTTCTAGTTTGTTTATGTGTATGTCTTTTGGTTTTTTGATGTGTCCGCTCAATGACCTAGACTGGACATACTTACCTGAAAGGAGTGCATCAGGCCTGTTGTGTTTGGTGTCATGAGTTAAAGTTCAACTAAATGCAACTTTTTACAGAGAGTATACACCGATCAGCCACAACATTATGACCACTGACAGGTGAAGTGAATAACATTGATCATATTGGTACTATGTGGTGTTCTGATGGAAAACCTTGGATTTTAACATCTGTGTTGATGAGACTTAGACACCCAAATAAACATTGTCCCAGAACAAACACACTCCCTCATGCTAATGGAAATCCTAAATGTCACTGGCCTACCCCTGCAGGAAAATGCACCCCACCACATGGCAACAACATCAAACAATCAGGAACATCTTGAGGAACATGACAATGGCCCAAGATGGTGTTTGACCTCCAAACTTCCTAGACCCCATTCTGATCAAGCATCAACAGGATGCAGTGGAACAAGTTGGATTGACTGAGGCCCCACTGCACAAGCCAGAGTACCCAAAGGATCCACTGCCAACGTCCTGGTGCCAGACCCCATAGGACACCCTGAGAGGTCCTCTTGTC
>OMNN01065945.1:0-16308 GCA_900302755.1 Chromis chromis
GCAACATGGTTCATCTGGGAGTCAAATGCAAAGGAAGCAGAATCAGTGCTTATTAAACGTACATCAGAGTTTGTTCTTTCGACTTTCTGCCTACAGGACTGCATTGATCTACAGAGAGCATACTGTACATATTGTACACAGGTGTGTGTGTGTGTGTGTGTGTGTGGAGGTGTTTGCATACAAAAGGATGTTTGGATGCTGTTGCAGCATGAAGCGCTCTCTTCTCCTGACCTGGCAGAACAAATCAATTATTTTCTATCCTCTTACTTACAAACACAATGAATAAGTGCAACACAGATAGCAAATATAATTTCTGAACACATTTACTGTCTTTCACAGTTCAATGCATTTTTTGCCTTCTCCTCTGCCTTCTGTACACTAATGGACAGACTGTGACTAATGCTTTCACTAAATCAATAAGTGGACTGTGGGCATGTGGAAAAGAATAAATATGCACATGTCAAGTGCTTGCATCCACATTTTAAAGGCAATATTTTCCTTTACTTGTTTGTTTTATATAAGCAAAAACAAAACGTCATCATATTCCCCCCTAAAAAACTCGTTTTGTTTTTCCTTTTGCCTTCATTACAATGATATTATAAAGATGCTGATTTTTATCCGTCATCCTTTGCCCCATACACTCAGTAATCCCCTCCAGCCCTGACAGCAGCACTGTTTAGTTGTCAGCGTCTTCACAGAGCAATGCCTATAATCAGCTCTGTCAGCTCTGCTACTGAGAATTAACTGTCTCCTTCCTGTAGCCATCAAATTCTTCCATCCTGCAAACTTGTGTCAAGTTCGCATCTTGCATTTCTTACGCTCGGGTTGAGAGAATCCCCTTGAATGCAAACAAGGCCACAAGCCGCTGAACATAAGTGATGTTAAGTCCAAAGGAAGAAGGGTAACACTCTCTGCCAGTGTTAATGATGGTTCACTGTCATGCCGGCTTTAGTGGCTGAGAGGCTGAAACGAGGCTTTGATCTGTGCTCTCTGGCTGACGGGGCTGACAGGGTTGCTGGCAAGAGCAGAGAAGTCATGGGAAGACAAAGTCAAATTTATCAGTGAAGGACTGAAGGAATACAGGATCACCTAAACACTCTCCTTCAGTGTTATAAATAGCTGAAAAGACTGTGACCAGTAAACATGTTAGAGGGCTCAAATGAATTTCAAATTCAGTTTGGGAAAGAGTGCCGTGGCCTCTGCTCGGTGCCAAGACCCATGAAATATAACATTGAGTCTGTTTTTTTACAAACACCATATATTCTCCCTCAACAACCCTGTCTCACAAAAATGTGATTCCTACACAAGTAAACTGGATTCTGAGAAATAGTTTTCTCCCAGGAGGTGGCAATTTGCGTTGAGTGTGGGACCATTATTCATAAACTTAAGTTTCATTTACAGTCACTGTTTACTTTTGTTTTCGCTCGCTGTTTGGTTCAGGTTTAGGAAAATATCACGGTTTGGGTTAAAATATGACCGTTTCACATGATGTTTGAAGCTTCTCCTCTATATTCTGGGTGACCACGGTGACAAGTCGCGTCTCATCTAACGTATGACTTGTTGGCTTAAAAGAAGTAAAGCATTAAATGAATTGCAAAGATGTGTTGATTACAAACATACTCGTGATATATCATGAATAAACATAATCTGGAAGAAAACAAGTTTCCCTCAAATCATAATGCTGTTTAGTTGTATAGGAATTTCATTTTTAGGAGACCAGGCTGCAAAACTAAAACTATTCTGCAAAGGTTTTTAGTGTAACTGATGATCTGATTAGGAATCATTTATTAGATATATAGCTCCAATGTTTATTTTTTTGACCTGACACCTTCAGAGCATGTTTTCTTTTTGCGAAATAAAGCAGACATTTTTCATTTTTCTTTAAATTAAAGCTATTTTCAAGCCCCAATGTTATCAGCAACGCTGCAGTCGGCTTTATTATGAAAGGTGAAAGCTCCAGTGTTCATGGCTACGTTCCCAGACAAAACCGAGCAATACAGGAGAGTGCCGACATTTACATAATGGCAAAAGGTGTTCGAAAAGAATGAATGAATGAATCTATTGAAACCAGCTCTAAATCGTAGGATCACTATTTTAGAACCAGCAATGTGTTTCAATGACAAAATAAAAGCCTGCAATCTCTCCTACACACAATAAACACATTCAAACCAGTCACTTGCACGTTGCATACATATAGTTCCTATTGGGAAAGTTAGAATCTCCATAAATCCCTCAAGTCAGGGATTGATGAGTGTTTCTACGTGTTTGATGTGCATGTGGGGTATTGTGGTTCACTTAAACAGTCCAACAAACTAGAGGAGCCTTTATTAACATGTGAATGGGGTCCACAACTTGTTTGTCCTGGATCCCCGATGAGTGTTTCATCAAAGTTACACTGGACTGAGGCTATTACTATTGGTATCTCATGAGTCATTATGTTATTGCGTAACTGGATTCATTTGGCTTTTCAGCTGGAGCTATTGACAAACCTAACAAAGCCAAAAGGACACATCTCTGCAGGCTCTCACTACGATAGTACTCACAACAAATACATGCTGTCTGTGGAGAAAACAGATGCACTAATTGTATAGGATCACCCATTTAATGCTTGGAGATAATTACAGACGAGTGAGCACCATGGGCACATTAACATAAATTACCATTTCCTCACTTTGCAAAAAAAGATGAGGAGATTTACATTGTACCGCCAGACAAAGTTCTAAATGTTGGATTTACATGCATTGGACCAGATGCAGGAAGGTTTTCAATGTACTGTCAGGACTGTGAGTGAATGCACACATATACACTTGTTTCCAAAACTGCAGAGGAAGGTCAGAAGAGGAAGATATGTCTGCATTATTAAACCCACTCAATCTCAGATTTGCTGTGCCCTCTATGCAACAATATACCACTGCAAG
This sequence comes from Chromis chromis, assembly GCA_900302755.1. Taxonomy (NCBI): domain Eukaryota; kingdom Metazoa; phylum Chordata; class Actinopteri; family Pomacentridae; genus Chromis; species Chromis chromis. The sequence goes on from OMNN01065945.1 coordinate 2,919, forward strand.
TACTTAGACCGGGTTTGATATGTATGAAACTGCTTCCAGCAGAGGTATTAAAGTGTCTGCTATGTTTCCAAAGTCATCTCAAAGACATACCTGCCAAAGATTTCTTTTTTTTCTCCACCTAAAATCTAAGGATAAAACATAAAAATGGAATGTATTAAAACTCTGAGCATCAAAGCCTTCTGATAAACAAGACAGGTGCATGAACAGTCATTTATCTGTGTGAATTGCACCCATTGTGCTGTGGTAGAAGCATCTGTCCGCAGCATATGTGACGGAGTAATGGGAGCTTAATAGCTCTCAGTCAGAGCTACTGAGGAAGGTGAGTCACAGCTGTGGACAGCTACCATCACCTGGCAATTAGAAAGATTGGCCGGTTTCATCCTCGCGAGGACCAAATCACTACCAGTGATGCATTTTAATTGACTCAAATGAACTAATTTGTTTTGAATGCCATACTAGTGATGGCCATGAATACAGGTGATTGGATACTCCCAGTGCTTGATGGAGGAAGAGTGTGTGCAGGTGTCAACACTATCACAAAGTTTTTATTTTGGAGCTCTCAGTATTATCAGTCACTAAATGTGTTGGCAGCATATCACGAATTACATGCTTGTTCTGATGTGTTCCAATAATAGTATCAGTCCTATTTGAACAAATTTCCTGACAAGATCGTGGTAATTTTAATCTGTGATGCTTAAAATTAGAAATAATATGTGGCATGCTTCGGCTAATGAGCTCATCTTGCTGCTTGCTCGCTGCTGGTGTGTGTTCTCAGGTTTGGATCTGCCAGTATATTTCCCTGCTGACCCCCCATCTGACTTAACCAAAGAGCAGAAACTCAGAAGTCTCATGTTCCTGAGCTCTTTTATCAGCAAATATCTAATGTATCCAATTTACCCACAACATAAAAGATGTTATTTTGAAAGGATTTTCATCTGAAGACACTGAGTATTATTCTGAAAGCTCAAAGCTCACTTGAGGCAGAGTGTGGGTGCAGTTAATTTAAGCTGACAGTTAATTTTCAGATCCTTCACTTAATGTACCTGCAGAACACTGAGAGCTGATTTCTTGACGGTCACGAAAAAACTCTCACATTATAATTAATCTAACTTTTTTTTGTTACGGAAGTGAGATGGAGAAATGAATGAAAACAGCCGTCATTGTTTATAATTCAGTTTTTACCAGCCAGTCAGCATCTTGTAGTGAATGATGCATGGTGGAGGTCCCTCCTCAGAGCCGATGTGAAATTGTTTGCTTATTCTCAGCCTGCAGTGCTGTTTCAGCTTTGGCTCGGTGCCCCTCAGTACAGGACGGGTTGATTGGGAAAGATGGTCGTATGTGGTAAAGCAAAGCTGGAGACGTGTGAGAAGTGTGTGGGTTGAGTTTATTATGGAGCTACCAGCGCCCCGAGCAAATATAGATAATGAATGAGTGAAAAAAAAAGTGTGTGCGTGTGAGAGAGAGAGTGTGTCGGTGTCCCTCTGGTACTCCTGCCTGCCTCCATGACGCTATGATTGCAGATCTGATGGTTTAGGACAGTTATTGTTGTGGATTAAACTTGAACTCAAACAAATAACTACACATATAGCTGTATATGCACTTTTTCCTGTCAGCTTTCAAAATAAGTTAGAACCTTGCTGAAGGTAATGATACTAAAGTACTTTACTTTCTTATCCCCATAGTACCGGGTGATTTTTTGAAGTGTCGTTTGTTATTGTCTTATTTTAAAACTTCTGCAATTTCTATTCTGAACTTTCTGCACTTTTTAGCCAAGTAAGCAGTGTGTGTTATTTGGTCAGTCCACCACTTTGGTCCAGACTGAAATATCTTTGCAATGCCATTACTTGACAGGAATGCACTGGACTTAATTGATATGAACATAAAAAGTGAAGCAATCAATAGGTTCAACTTGAAAGCATTAATTCTCTTCTTTCAGTAAAGTATAGTTGAGTCTCTGTGCAGATTCTCAGTCATCCAGGTCATGGTAATTCTCTCTTCTCACCCCTCATCGAAGAGGCTTCTTCAGTCTCCAGAACTGAGAGGTTGGATGAGAGGTGAAACGAGAAGCAAATAAAGAAGTCCAGTAGCTCCTCTACTGAAGGAGTATAATCGTGTGGTTTCATTTTGTACAACTAGACATACAAATTGAATTCTATCACAATATCTTGAATACAGAAACCTGTGAAGAACTCTATCAAGGCAATTAGCACATCGACACATCTGTACTTTCAACACATCATGTCAGAATTAACTACAGAGATATGATGATCAACTTACAAAGTAAACATGATGTCGTATGTGAACTAAAGTTTAATGATATATTCATGCAATGCAACTCCGGACCAAAAGACAGAGAGAGAGAGCACAGAATGAACTCTAACAAAGAACTAAGGACACTCAATGCAGTGCTGTGCTCCTGTGTTTCTCAATCCAGCCGTCCTGTGAGCTCCACTTCATAGCTTTACTTATGCCGGACTCACACCAAAGAAGTTTTAAAAATTCTGACAGATTTCGAAATCGGGTTGCATCATACACATAAAGTAAAACTTCAAAGATATTCTTCTCTCTAATCTCGGATATGCACACATGACAAGATTTGAAAATAATGGTGCATTACACACTACACTAAAATGAGCAATCAGGGGCGGAGCCAAAGGGTGGCACAGGGTGGCCACCACAGTATAAAGGAAATAGTAAAGTCTGTTAGAGGATTACACATGTGCTTATTGAACTGGAATTAAATCCAGTTACTACTTTTTTTTTTTTTTTTTAACTCTTTTTTTCTTTTCTTTGGCTGTTGTTTCCATGCAGATGTGTTTCAACATCACATCAGCCCCTCATTCAATCACAAACAACCAAGTAGTTCTGACCAACCAGAAACTATTTACGCAGATTTTGTAGCAATTCAAAGATTTCATACTATTGCCACTGAAAAGTATATATTTTGATAGATTATAGATTTTGATCAATTATGGGTTACATAAAAAAGCTTATTACACTAAATAAGAGTCCTCATGGTGTTCTTCTACATGGTAGTCTTGCAGTCTGCATAAGCAAATGATCAGAATAAGAATAAGAATAAGCCAATGATTTGGCCTATAGTGGTTTTCAGAAAAACAAACAACTAATTAATGATAAATTGTGCCACCACAATGTGAGTAATGGTCTCAGCGGCTATCAGCCACAATGGGCTCCATAACTGCACCCCACACAGTCTCATGGGGAAGCAGACATAAACAAACCGGAGACTGCAGTGCGACAGCTTTGTGTAATGCTAATATTACTCTGCAGTGAGAAAAAACAAGTCTGGAGGAGAAAATGGGTTGAGGAGATGCAGTCAATAAGGGCTGCCTATTCTCCAGTGAGACGTTTTTCTCAGTTTTAATGACTGTATGTTTCTCTAATGTTAGCCTCATAAACTCGAGTGTTTAGTACTGCTTGGCTATAGTGTCAGTTGCTCCAGGCAATAGCGTGTTTATCGTTATCATCCAGACTTTAACTAAATATTAAACATGTTTCATATTATCGAGGCGACTCTGATAAGGATGTCATCAGATGAAGAGGTTCTGGCTAAAGTCCCAGACCAAATTTCTCCATCTATAGCCAGGAGGATTCAAACGGGTAAATCAGCCCAGAATTCCTGCAGTGTGAGCCCCGCACAACATAGATGTTTGTACTATAGAATTTACTACAGTATGTCCTTCAGAACTCATCTTTATAATCACTGTATAGTTTCCTATGTAATGTTCTGCACACATTCATTTCTCCCAGAAGAGGAATCCTATCAGCTTTCGTCTTCTAGCGTCTTTTCTACTTTTCTACTTTCTACCACAAGGATCATATTGTTGGTTGTAAATGGAATGCCATGACATTTGATACAAACATAAATGGTACCCAAAATAAACCCGAAAGACACAAGTCAGACTCCACTAATGTAGTGAAATATGTCTGCATCTTGCCGATGTAATGGCAGAATATTTTGTGCAGACATTCATAGCTCCCATCTGACGCATCCTGACATTAGTGATCTTCTGAATTTTTAGTGCCACCATCACCTTCATTTTCATATTTTGCTTTTGGTTTTAGGTTAAATGTCTTGACAACTATTAGATGGATCACCATGACATGTGCAGACTACAGACATTCATGTTCCTGGCATGATGAATTTTTGTGATCTGTGACCTTTCATCCAGCACCACCGTCATCACGTCAGACTTTCAATATGTCCAATTCTTTGGTTTATGATTAAAAATCCTGCAAGAGGCGCCCCAATAGCCTAATGGTTATGTCGCGTGACCCACATGCAGAGACGTAGCGGCTGACCCGGGTTTGAGTCTGACCTCGGGCATTTACCGCATGTCCTTACCCATTCTCTCCTGTTTCCATCTCTATCCACTGTCCTATCAAATAAAGGCAAAAAGCCAAAAATATATCTTTAAAAAAAAAAATTCCTGCAAAACTATTTAAAGTCTTATCAGCCTCAGAAGTATTTGTGTACTGTGTTGAGTGCAAAGTGGCAAAGCGGCACACTATAGGAAGGTGAACATGGTAAATTATACCTTCTAAACATTAGTATTAGTTAACATTTGCATTTAGATTAAAGCACCTCTGTACAGAAGTACAGCCAAACATGACTGTAGACTCTCAGGCTAAGTATTATTCAGTACTGCTGCATGCTGTTTGTGCCAGTGAAGGATTTGAACCTCAGTTTTTGTGAAATCTAGAGTAACTCATTATCTAAAGAAGCTTGTCTTTGGGGCAAGCAGGGGCAGATGTTTGACAATGAGATCCTCACTCTACAGTGACCCACTTCACTGAGACAATCACACATTTTATATTGACCTACTCTGAAGCAGTTTCTAAACTTTCTCCCTGGATATTAGTTTTATGAGATGGGTGCACTTTCATTTCCATTTCTGCTTTTCATCTCAAGAAATCCTGCTGCATTTACTTTGCATAAAGTTCTAAAGGCAGAGAGCTGGAAATTTCTTGGCACTTTTTAAATTGGAGAGAGGCGTAAGATGCCGTCTTCTGTTTACCTACAAAATACAAACTCATTTCTGTCGTGTGATAGCATCCGAAAGAGCACAATGTGGAATTCTCCGTCTTACATAACAATTTTAAAAGTAAGAAGTCATACATCACATTTTGCAGCTCGCAGAAAAAACGGACAAAGCCAACTATAAATAATCAATGAATCTCATTTTGTCGGGTCCTGGTGGTACAGTGCGTGCTTCTGCCCGTTACCTGACCTCCGTTGACTCGGGCCGTGGCGCAGTCCACGCTGTTGGGAATTTAGTGAGGATCCCGAACCTCCCTGCCAGGCTGCAGGCTCACTGTGTCTGTCTGGCAGGCCGGGCAGGAATCTCCCCAGAGGAAGCCTTGGCCTGAATAATTCAACAGCTGGTGGGAAAAACGATCCTGCTCGGTTCTGCCATCGATCTGACACTAAAGCAATGCCAGCATTACAGTTTGGACGATTGAGGCTATGAAGAAAGCTTTATTTATGAATTGCTACTGCTAGTGGTTTTGTTATGAGTGTAAGATGGATGGGAGAAACTTGTCTGTTGACAAGGTATCCCCAATTATATTAAAATTTACAGTGTGTGGATGTTTACATCACTGTTATGTATCAAAGTTCATACAGAATGTTTTCAATTTTGCAATCAGGAAAACGACAAGACTACCAACTAATGGGAAAGACAAATGACAACACAGTGATAATTTGAGAGGCAGAGATAAAAGCCAGGGAAAGGTTTCTTTGATATATCATCTAGTGTAATAACACTGTGCTCCATATGCTTTACCCAGTGCTCCTCTCCCTCTCTTATAAACAGATTACGCTCCTTCTTCCACCTCCGCATTTTCCTATATTGCTTCCTCTATATTACCTCTTTCGCCTCCCCATCTGCTCACTTCTTTCTTTTTTTCAATGTTCCACTGTTTTCCAACTCTAACTCAACCTATTTTCCCTCATTTTTTTTTACTTTGTTCTTTCCACTTTAAACCTTATTAAGTCCCCCCTTCAGCTGGACACCACTGCGTCTGCTTGTCCCTTTCATTGCAACATTAAAATTTTGAATGAATGGTATTTTCTCCTTGACAGGAAAGAGTAGTAATAGCAGTGCTTACATTTAAGCTTCAGTATCACTTGCTAATTACTTTGATTTTCCTTTGCTGTTTGATCAGGTTTAAGCACCAAGACTACATAGTTAGATTTATAAAAAATATCGTGGTTTGGTTTCAAATACGACTCTTTCACAAGACGTTTGAAGCTTCTCCTCCATTTTCTGTGTTACCAGGGTAAAGATTCCTACCCCATCTAATATATGACCACGTGGCTGAAAAGGAGTGACATTAAAGAAATAAAACAAATGGCAAAGATAAATGTAATCCGTGAGAAAAACATGTTTCCCCCATAATTTAATTTCAGAATGCAGCTTAGTTGTACAGGAAGGTGGTTTTAAGGAGGCAGTGCTGTTCATGCCATCTCCCTGGAAGTGCTTTTTTATTCAAGAGGCGTGACGGTAGCCTTCATATTACAAACCATCCTGCTTTAAATGTCCTTGAGGAAGACATTCATTCTGGTTCTGCTTTTATTCAGTGACAGATTGTCATCGCTGGATGTAAATCTCATGTTTTCTAAACACCAGGCTCTAGCAACTAAAAAAGCTGTTTCTTTTTTCAGCTCCTCGATCAGGCTTTTTCTTTTTTTACTAATATGAACTCCAAAGAGGATTCTAAGCTTAGGATTTATTAAACATACAAAAATAGAGCTAATATTAGAGCTTCAAGGTGTATGACTGAGTGGACGTTTGTTTATACTGTTTAAAATTAGTTTTACTATAAATTATAAATGCATGATATTGAATTTTTGGGAATATTTGACCTGCCAATATTGTCTAACTAATTTTAGCCGATTACTAGTGCCATTATATGTGCATATCATTTCCACCTAACTGCAGAGAACAGTACACCTTTACTGTAGCAGAATTAACATATTATTATGCCTATTATGTGATGATTCACTAGCAGATGCAGTCATAAAGTAAAATACTTGTGTACACATTTGTTGTGCAAAGAAAAACCTACTTCAACTTACATGTAAATTACATGTACATATTTATTTTTATATAACCTTTTCAAACAAAATGATAAACTTTTAGCCTTGTAGGCACTGTCTGTCTGTCAGTGTTCATTTTGGGGTGATGCTGATATTTCATTTTAAAGCCTTCACTGGTTAATAAACCATGACATGCCAATATCCTCATGAATCCTTACTATAACACGCAATTCTCACACTTCTGGCTTCTTTATGCAAAAACTCCCCATGACATATCCTCCAAGAACAGTAACTAGATGCTATATCATTTTAAGTTTTAACATAAAATGACCAAAATTTCTCATTTTGCAAATGCACTTTCGATGTATAGTTGTAACAAATGCTATCCTCAATGACAAATACACATAATTCCTTTTACTCATGAAGCAGATAAAAGCCACCCAACGAGCAACAGTAGGAAATATTTAGTTTGCAGTGGCATTAACTTTAGGAAGGCAGTAGATTACAAATGTGTCGTTTTTGTGACTCCCTTGTCCATATGCAATTTGTACACAGTGTGAAAATGGCAGACTCTACCACTGACAAAAACGCATTGAATGGCTGCTACCAAAAAAGAACCATATATTAAGAAGAAGTACAGCCGTGGCCAAAAGTTTTGAGAATTTGTGGTCAATCCTCAAGCGGCGGGTGGACAAACAAAAACCCAAAAATTCTGACAAATTATTAATTAAACTGATTATTCATATTCCTCGGTCATGATGTGGCCCAGAAGTTGATTGACAGCATGCCAGGGTGAATTGCAGAGGTCTTAAAAAGAAGGGTAAACACAGCAAATATTGACTCTTTGCATAAACTCAATTTAATTGTCAATAAAAGCTTTTGACAATTATGAATTGCGTGTAATTATACTCCAGTACACCAAAGTAACATTTTACAAAAAGATCTAAAAACAATGAAGCAGTGAACTTTGTGAAAACTAATTTTTGTGTCATTCTCAAAACTTTTGGCCACGGCTGTAGAAGGCTTTATTATCACAAATACATTACAGCACCATTAAAATTCCCTATATATCATATCCTATGTGGGGTCAGAGTGCAGGATCTGCCATGATAATGTGCCCCTTGAGCAGGTAGGGTCAAAGGCCTTGCTCAAGGGCCCAACAGTGGTAGTTTGGCGGTTCTTGAACCCCTGACCTTGTGTTTTAGTAAACCAGAGCCTCAACTGTCAAGCCACCACTGTTAAAAATGGAGACTCTTCTCCCAGGAAATAAATTTGTGATTTTAGCCTTTCAATACACTCACATTCACATTCCAGTGCCAAAGCCTCGTAATAAATATAATGGGAGCAAACCTTCCTGTCCACATGATGATGTAGTTGCTATAGCTAAAACCATGATCTCTAACACTGAAAGCAGCCATGATCGAAAACCCCGAAAACCTTTGATTTCAACCTTTGATTGTAACTTTGGCGATGCTGCATACTGTATGTAAATCAGCTGTATAGTTTCATTTTCTAAGCTACAAACTTGCGATACATTTTTTTAAAAATCTGTCTAGCTTCATTTCAGTTGTGCCTTCATGTACTCAGTGATTCTGAAGGTCATAAATATCCAGTTTGGTTTCCTTGTTTTCTACAGTAACACAAACAAAACCTTCCCCCTCATCTGGAGTTGTGCTGCGCTGCTAGCAGGGAAGAGGTCAGGCACAGAGGCTGGGCTGTATGCATTCAGTATAGATTCATTCTACACCCACAAACTGTCCTCGCTGAACCAGAAAAAACACACCCTCGATGTCAGCCTTTCACCTTTGACACACACTTGCGTTTCAGTCTTTTCTTGGAGGTAAATTTCCAGGGAATACTGTGCAGGAAAGAATATTCAAATGTTTTCAATACAGCAGTGAATGTATGTTGCACATAGGCTTCTGTAAGCCTTGCATTCAGACTCTGCAGCAAGAAATTATGCCTGTATATTTATGTTATGTCACAATACTGGATAATGCATAATACAATACAATAATATACAACAATGGTGCGTATAATTACATGCTCAGGCTTCCAAAGTTTTGCTTATTAGCCTGTGGCAGCCTATATATGCTGACTTGTGCTCTATTCCAAGTCAAGAATTTCATCAGCTCAATTCTCCTGTCTTGAAACGCCTCTTCAAAAAGAACTACTCATGCTCAGATATTTATCATCCTTTTCCCAGCCCGCACTCAGAGCAGTTAGAGTTGAAGAGCTGAGGAACCACCCGTAGGTTAGAGGAAAGGAGCTGTCTAATTATTGCGGTTTGTGTCAGATCTCTGTAAATAAAGTCAGCCATGTGTGTGTGTCTGCATGACAGCCGCTTGTTTCTTCTCCCTGTGCAAGAGGAACTCTGTTATACTCGCAGTCTATTTCTGATATAATCTCTGAGGATTTCACTTTACTCTATCTCTCTCTCTTTCAGACTCTTGTTTCTCACACACATTCTCTGACACACATTTTTTTCTTCCCTCCTCTCCATCTCTTGTTCTTACATTTTATTTTCTCTTACATTCATACTCTCTTGATTTCACAAATTCCCCAGCGCATAGAGACATACATACCCAGATCCTGCCCCCGCTGCCTCTGTGCATCTCATATCTGCTCATAGCCTCATTTGCATAAGGAAGTTGTGTTTCAGGAAGTTAGTTTGAAACCCCCTTTAGTATTGCCGAACCCTTTGAAATGTATTATGTAACACCTAATGCAAATCTGGTGACACATTTTAAATATTTTATGTCATAGCGGTGGTTGTTGACGCCCTGTTGAAAAGTTTATTGTTGCTTTTAAAGGCATATCTAAGACTACAGTAGCTCAGCTCAGCGCGTCTAATTGAAAAAGCTCTTTTGTCGTCATGCTGGTGAAATGTTGGAGCAGTTTTTTTTCTCATCATTTTCTGAGCCGCCCTTTATTTTCTTGCTTTTCTCTGCAAAATGCGCCGACCTCAAATTGCTGAGATTCCTCGTTTGTGGGAAAGGATCAGGAGGCTTCACTATTTATACGAAAGTGTTGCATTTTACAGTAATTAGCACGGTATGAAATCCTGCACACATATTCTCCTTAAGACCAAAGTCTCAAAGTCGGTGCTTTTCTGAGATCATTAACATCAGTTTGACTTCCACTGGGCTCATTTGAGAGCCTCATTCACCCTTACAATACAGCTCTGGAGCTTTAACAGGCCTATATTGTTGTAGATGAGCGCCTCATTTGAGGAATTTTTTTGGGGTGATGTTTACTTTCAGATTTAGGGCAGGACCGCTGTTGTCTTGGGGCTTGTGTGTAGGGTGTGTAGGAAGGCATATGCTGTGGAGGCTGCACTTGACACGGTAATGAAAGAATCGCTTTGATGAGGTTTTCTTTCAGCAGACCTAGTTTTGAATATACCCAGGTTGAGCTCCTGCTGGTTGAGTGTTGGTGTTTGAAGTTTTTAGTTAACGCAGCCTTTTCCTCATACTTTGGTCCCACCTCCTGACTGAGTTACCTTGTAAGTACATACTATATACAATTCTTTTCTTTGTGCCAGAATTGACAGGGCTGACACGAAGATTAAATTGATGTTTTTTATTTTTTTATGTGTGTGAAACAGTGTGTATCCTTAATGAACTGACACGTTTATACTGGAAGCCAATTTATTTAGCTGTTAAATGTTTGCTAAGCTTTAGTGATGTAAATTCAGAGAATGGACAAGTGCCAAATAATAGTCAGCCTGAAAAAGAAAACTCGAGATAAAACCAGAATCTCTGCCTTGATCTTGTTCTTCCACCAACCACTGAAGTAACAGTTCACATTCATGTCTATTAAAGACAAATTAAATCTATGTACTGAAGACTTTAGAGGCATTTGATAGGTGGACATCCAAGATTAGTGCCACCAATTAAGCATCTGAAGAAATGTGAAAACATGGTCACAATCTCTGCTTCTGTTCCTCTGTTATGGTGTTGAAACTTAGGGGCAGTGGTGGCACAATGGTTAAGTCCCTGGGCTACTGATTGGAAGGTCAGATGATCAAACCCCCACTGTGGCGGCCACTGTTGGGCCCTTGAGCAAGGCCCTTAACCCTACCTGCTCCAGGGGAGCTGTACCATGGCTGACCCTGTGCTCTGACCACAACTGGGATATGCGAAAAATTTAACTGCCCCTTGGGGACAAATAAAGTCTCTAAAAAAAAAATATTTTTTTAAAAAGCTGTACAAACGCGTCTTTTTCACCATTACTGTGGGTTATTAATAACAAAGAAAATTACCACATTTAACTTGAGCTTTCATCTATGACAATTATTCAATTCTCCATTTCATTTATATGATGTCAAACTGAGAGACAATTATCATTTGTGTGGTTTTATGTTTTGAGGTATTACAATATATCATGCAGTTTGGATTAAGTGACCTGACATGAAAATGGTTTAGTCTGATGTCTACAGCACGGGTTTTACCATGTACTTGTCAGAAAGCAGAAGTTTTCAGTAATTTAATGGCTCCAAATGCTTTTAATTACTCAACAGGGGCAGCAAATGACCTCATCGTAAATAAGTAAATGTACATTCTGTTGTCTTTTTTACTAATTCTGTTGTAATTACCTTAATGTGTCATTAAACCGTAACTATGAGGTGTTTTTTTTGTCATTTTGCTTCTTGCTTTGGGTTTTATTTTTATGAATCACTAAGAGCTTTTCATTTTAGAGATGGACCGGCCGTGTTTTTCTTTGATAATGGTAAACATCATAATAGAAGCGCATTCATTTGATCTTTGCAACATCTAATGTATGCAGCCTGTGTCGGTGACATAATGAAATGCACCAAATTAATGGATCATGAGGGTACACACACACACACACACGCACACGCACACAAAAACAAATTAAACAAGCACATAATTTTTCAGTAGAATGAAGTCAATAATCACTTCAGTATAGTTTATAATGTTGTTACCTATGTCTTAAACCTGGATTTTCTCGTCTCTATTAAAGACTGCATTTTAAGTAGTTCACCATAGTAAGACGGGCTGCTCATCTATCATGCTCAACAGAGTTATTGAACACCAAAATGTAAAAAAGGCATCTTCCTCACCAATTATCTGTCTGGAAATGTGACAATGCCAATCCCAGAGGAACCCAATGCACAAACCACCAGTGGCAGACGATGAAGAAAGATGATGTACTCCCTCAAGATATAAAGAGGACGTACTGTGTTTAATTCACAGACTGTAACAAGTGTTATACATACAGCAACATGGTTTATAGAGCGGCAGATCCAGTTTCCATCATAGTTTATTAGATTCCAGGTACACTGTATGTACCATATGTGATAGTTAATGACCATCTTTACACCTTGGACACATAAAAGAGAAAATTGCATTTACTAATTTAACAATTCTGAAAGCAATTTACTGTTGGCCTCCAATGTGTTCATAGAATAGAAAGAACAATTGAAGCTTTAATTTACATGCACATTATCTTAGCTGCAGTACGTGGACGACCGTCGGGTCCAGAAAATGTTTTAACACATCAGTGTGTAACAGCACTGTATTATCAAAAGTGGAAACATTCACTTTATTAATATAACTGTTTTTCTCACACATTTATACTGTGCTGCACTAACCTGCAGTTTTGAGATTTGAACTGATGCCCATTGGCATGTAATTGCCAGCTCGGATAGTGTGATTGAAACTGGCTGCTGGTCACAGCTAAAAATATGTGTGTCAACTGAATGAATGTTGGAAGTGAAGCACGGTGGCACAGGGATGAAAGCAGTCTGAGGCTACGTTTAACGTAGAGATAATGGAGGGACCATTAGAAGGATAATGCACAGCTGACAGATAAACAGGAGGTGGAAATGGTAGAGATAGAGAGGAGGCAGTGCTGGATGACATATGGGCTGATTCATTTTGGACCAGTGAGTGAGCGGGCACAAACATGAACTAAATTAGGAAACAGAAGGAGAAAGAGAGGGAATACTGATAAATGATGATGTCTAACAAAGTGTGGAATGTATAAACAAAGAGAAATATACAAATGTTTGCAACTGTCCACAGTGAATATTGCTATTCTGTACTGTAAATGGACTTACACTATAAAAACAAACCAGTGGTATACGATGCTTGATATCAAATAATACTGAAGATTTAATTTACGTTTAGTTTTAGCTATTTTACTACTTCTTTAACACATCAGGTTAAAAATTCTACCAAAAATAATCTGCATTTAAATATTTAAACAAAAAATTAATAACTTCTGTATATAGTTCCATATTAATTCTCCAGTAGCATGTAAGTTATCTTGACAAAATTACTGTAGGTCTTCATTTATGAT
>OMNN01065945.1:16328-27577 GCA_900302755.1 Chromis chromis
AAGAACTTGAGATTTCAAGGAGTTTACTCAGAAGACAATCCAAGACAAATGTTTAATTAGCTTCTTCAACACAGAGACATACAGGTGGTTGTGGGGTTTTCTGGTAAAAACATCTTTCATATTTATATTCATTCAGTCAGTCAGTCAGTCAGTCAACCTTTATTTAAACCTGGAATACATTAAGGCCTCATTCACAATGGAGCTGAGCAAATATAAATAGGCACAGAAATAAGAAACTTGTATAACAATAAAATTATGAAAAGGCAAAGTTAGTAAAGTAATAAAAAAAATGTTCAGTTAGAGCAGTTGAGATTTAAAAACAAATGAATCAACTTAGACAAGAGCAGCTGGAAGTAAAATAAGATAAGGATAGAAATAAGTCAGGCTTTAGATTGTTGTGCAGGTTATAAAACCAGTAAATGCCTTATGAATAAATAAAACCCAGTGTGTGACACAGGGAATGAGGGCTACCTAACCTTAGCTTTCAGCTCCGTGATGAGTGTGTTAATTATCACCAGTGATAAATCTCAATGCAGAGTGTAAACAGTGTCCAAGGGCTTAAGAGTCACCGCTGATGCATGCATATATAAAATGTCACCATAACCCAGTACTGATGGAAAAGTTGCCTCAATAAGCGTTTTTATGCAGTGGGAAATATAATTTATTCCCGTAAAAGAAACCCTTTTATGAGTAATCACCAGTTTGGACACATGAAAATATAAAAGTCAGCTTCTCTACAGACCAAATTTCAAGATATTTGTATTCTGTGACTGATTTCAGTATTTGTACCACTCATAGTAAGGATAATGAGATTGTCATACAACAGCAACAGCAACAGCAACAGCAACAGCATAAGCATTTAGTTTTAGAAAGCAGTGCTGAAAGGTTTTCACAGCAGAATGTACAGTATCTGTATTACAGTACAAAACTGTATCTTCAGCATAACAATGAACATTACATCCCAAGAAAATGAGACATAATATAGATGTAGAGAGTGAACAGCACAGGCCCCATGGCTGAGCCTTGTGGGACACCTTTTGCAACTTACCCAATTACTGATTTAACATTTCTTTCATTTAAAAGCATTTTTTGTTACAACAAATACTGTGGCATCTGTTTAAAAGCAAGATATAATTAATTATATCAAATGCTATTAAAAGATAAATAAAAATAGTTGCACAGTGTTTTCTTCCATCCAAAGCTTTAATAATATCATTTAAAATAAGAGTTGCAACAGTAATAATGCAATGCTTCTCTCTAAAACCTGACTGATGTAAGCTTAAAACAGAATTCACTGCAAGGGAACACCCAAGTTGTTTCTGTACAAGGGATTCTAGGATCTTTGTGAAGCATGATGATTTTAACACAGGCCTGTATTGAGGATGTATGTTGTTCCTTCTTTATGCAAAGGGGTTACATAAGGAGCCTTCCAGACTTTACAGATGGTAGGTTAACCAACCTGTCATATTTCCTGTATTTGTTGCGATTACGCTATAAACACAAGAAGAGTGTAAAGATGCTCAGTGTTAGTGTAATTTTAGAAGAGCAATTTCATGCAGTCTGAGCTAACAGGTCTAAATATAAAAGCTGCATAAATAAAAGGTCAGGTCGACTCCCACACCATCCTTATTAAAACACAACTATAATTTACAGATGAAGTGCTGCCTCTGGAACTACTTTTTATGAGAGAAAAAAAAAAGAGAATGTACTTTTGGAGAAAGTTTGCAATTTGCTACATTATACAACTGTCCACTGATACTTTGGATAAGAATCTGCACTCAATTTACATTTGTTTTTCAGGAATCACAGTTATAGTCATGCAGTGTTTATAGAGGACCAGTAGATATGCAGTCATTGTGTTGGTGAAGCATTAGTCAAATATGAATGTTGTCATCAACATCCTCTTCGGTCTTCAGGCTCTACAAATGAAACCACACAACTCAAATTTCTTATAAACACTCATCGAGTGGAAGAGTAGAACTAAATTCCCCACCCCCCTCATCCCCACTCCTACCCCAACCGGTCGTGGCAGATGGCCGCCTTCCCTGAGCCTGGTTCTGTCTGAGTTTTTTTTCCTCCCTCCCTATCTTAGGGTTGTTGTTTTTTTTTGGTTCCTTCCCACCGTTGCTGACTGCTTGCATATAGGGAATCCAAAAGCAACTTTGGATTGTTGGGTTTTCTGTTCTCTGTTTTTATAATTTCTGTACGTTACTATGTTAATCGCTGTGAGATGACATATGTTGTTGTTAATTTGCACTACATAAATAAAATTGAATTGAATTGAACTGAACAGAAATCAAGTCCATTTTACAAAATGATGTAACCTCTGAGTTATAATGTAATGAGCAATAAAATAATAAACAGACCTTGTCTTCTGAAGTTGTATTGCTGAAGTGTTAGAGTTACTACATAAAAAGCACTTAGCATTCAGTCATAGTAACATTTACTAGCTTTTGTGCTGGAAGCAGCCACTGATAGCTTTTGGGGAAATGGAATTCATGTTATATTGTGTGTAATTCCACTACAAAAATAGTCCAAACTTCTTGTTGGACAGATCCGTGATTCCGTGATTCCGTGAACCCCCACACCTCCGCAGATCATCTTTTGGTCTTATAGTTTTGAGGTTGTGATGCAGCAGGTAACAACATTTACAATGTCTAATTTTGCACAAACAACAACAATGAAGCATGAATAAATTGCTGCACACATTGTGTGCTAATGTAGCTACCCTTTGAAGGCTGTTAGGGTGGGCTGGTGAATGGAGAGGGTCCAAACACAGCTAAATATGTATTTGGATAAGGGCTGAATAAATTAAATTGAACAAAGCATCCAATTAAAACAATACATTCCTGAGACATTTTTGCATAGAAGCATGATTATCTGAAAATAGCAAGATGTATTGTCTTTTTTTCCAAATTCCCTCCCTTCTACTGGCATTGTCACAGCGCAATATATCTGATAAGTCACCGCAGCATGAGCTCTGATTTGCTAATTAAATTATCTTGCTTTAGTGGCACCAAATCCTTTTTTTTTTTCAATTTAGATCAAACTGTATGAAATGTTCTTTCTTGGGACATGGACCTGGCTGCAGTGCTTCAATCACAGGCTCTTTGACAGTCACAGAGCATCCCAGCTCTTTTTAACTCTGAACATAAGAGGGGAAAAAAAGATGTCAAGACTTCATGTGCTTCTTTCTTTTTTCTTCTTCTTCAAATCAGTAATTGTCTTCTCAGCTTGCTCTTGAAAGCTATAAAAGAGGAGAGAGGAAATACAGGAGCAGAGGAAAAATCAAAAGAGATCAAGGCTGATGAAAGAATACAGCTGAAGGCTTATGGCAACAGAAACAGCTGAAGAAAATGAAACAAGAAAGAAACAGAAACAGGAATCAGAGGAGCCGACGGGGCTTTTGCACCTTGAGTAAGGGCTCTCGTGTCACTGTAGCGACCGAGCGAGCAAAAGAAATCAAGAGGGGTAATAGTGGCGGGTAGGCGGTAGCCTCTGGCAGGAATTATGAAAAGGTCAAGCAAGTCTGATGGAGGTGTGACACTCTGTGTCCGGACACTCATCTCTGCTCAAACATGAGCAGAGATGAGAGAGAACGACAGCTTAATAACAAGTGCATTAAAATCAGGCGGGAATTGGCGGAGAGAGACAGAGTGGAGAGAGAGGAGATGAAAGTGCATGAAAAATATTGAGAAAATAAATAATATCAGGAACAGAATTTACTGTCAGTCTCACTGTCAATCACTTGGTGCAGCTCCGACACTACGTCCCCAGACAGAAACCCCCCCCCATAAAGAAGCTTTACAAAAGACAGCTGAAGATGAATATATAATAAATTCTAAGCTTTTCACACATTCAGAATCTACTCTAAAAATCATTCTTGTGCTGATTAGTTGATGTAATTCCTGCTTGGAGGAGAAAAACTGGAAAATTTAAAATCCATACCAGTAAATGACCACCATGGATGTTTGCTTAGAAAAGTATGCTGTGAAGTGATTAACTGTTCTCTGTTGTCTTAGATAAAATATTTTTGCACATCTCTGAACCCACAAGTCTTGAAGAAAATGACAATGATGAATCTAAGGGGATGCAAAGCACATAAAAGGAACAAAATTTGAAAAAAAAACCCTGCCTGTTTTGGTCTTTAAATTAAAGATCAAAACATCTGAAGTCAATATGAAAACTTGAGGGAAAGTTGTGATTCTTCAAACAACTCATAAGCAGGAGAAATAATTAAAAAATAATCTCCCTTTTTCCCTTTTGAATACTCAAGTGTCACTTTCTGTTGCACTACTTCTAAATTTGTCAGACTCATCCTTGCATTTCTAATCACTTTAAATAACATAGTGTAGGTAACATGGTGGAATCATGTTCACATTTTAAACATAATGTAGGTTAAAAAAAATCATGTGTCAAACAAATCAATAAAACGTAGATAAAACCTCAATAAAATACTGCAGATAAAGTAAATATTCCTCCAGTTATGTGGCCTTATTTGGTTACGGATAATATAGCTGAGCCTCGTCTTGTTCATTCATTCTTGTCATGTATCGAGCGTTTAGCAGCATTTTCTGGGGAGGCTGTACTTTACGGTGGCTGGAGGGTGGAGTGGGGCTGATAGGCGGAGAAGCATAAAAGAGACCCTTGACAGTGACCTTTTTATGCTTTCTCCTCGCATATACAAGCCTATAATTTTGTGTCTGCAACCTTTGCTCCAAATCAGGGCTACAGGCACTAATCAGGCATCAGGTTCTAGAGGATTCCTTTGAATGGAATCTGTAATAGGTCACCTACTGTAATCATGACTACCGGGACGAGCTGCTAGATAACATTTCCTAATAAATTCCATTAGTCTGGGAATTAATTGTACTAATTTCAATTAAAGCAATCTGGCATATATGTTTAAACAACCCTGCCTCCAAAAGGCACACCGTTAATAAATGAAGCTAACGATAAAACCCACAGAGCACAGCGGCATAAAAATCTAATCTTTCAGAGAAAATCGGTGCTCTGCAAATATTTGTTCTTTAATATGAAAAACGTGAAAAGTGTGAGGTTGAACGCTGCATGCCGTTGCAAAGAGCGAGGCGTGGTGGGTGTTTGGAGGGCAGGCAAAGAGATGAGATAATGAGATGAGTAAACACACAGACAGGCGAGCAATCAGCACACCATTGTGCGAGAATCACAAACCCAACAATTTTCTGTGCTGATATTCCTGCTAGTTAGTTGATTTTGTAGTCTGTGACTGTAGAAATTAGCCTGTGCACATTGTGGACTTCGTATGCAATCACACTTGCACACATGAGAACAGACTTTATATGTAAAAATAACTGCACTCCCATGTACTTAATGGATGTGGTTTCATGTTTCGAGTGCTCTTGAACATACAGAACTTGAACTATAATCTCTCACTATGCTTCACCTTCTTCTGCGTATGTACATTATAAGCACTGTGGGGTTGCCATAATGTTGTACATTAGTTAGCCCTTTTCCCTTAATGGATTTTATACAGTGCAAGTCTGCTTAAAAAGAATAGTTCTGACATTAGTTGCATTGTGTAATATATGCAAGAAAGTATATTGGTATGGTAATTTAAACCATACTAAACCTATACACATGTTTTTTATTTACTTTGTCTGACCCAGGACAGCAGTTATGTATAGACTGTGTTTTTGTAGTTTTGTTGTACCTGTTTAAGTTGTGGGACAGCTTACACCATCACTATTCTTACTGCTGACTGTTCAGCCAGAATGATTCAAACGCCTGGGAGGTTGAATAGGAATCGTTTGATGAAGCCTTTTGGATCTTTCAAGGACAAAAAAACTAAACTAAAACAATCTCACAAAACATATTTCTTTGGTGAAACGTTATGCAACAGCTCTGTGCACCACTTGATACCTGCTACACTGTAATTGAACTCAGTTATTCCACCACATGGGGTCTGGTAACTCTGCTAACAAATTCTGTTGTCCTGCTGTTAGGGGTATTAGTTCAGAAAACACTCAAATCAACAGGGGCCTTCTGCTCAACCATCTCTGGTTTGCTTGAAACTTTTATCATAAACTATGGATATTTAAAATGGAAACTTTAGATTGATATCTCAAATATTAAAATATTAAAGAAAACCCATTATCTCAGGAACTATTATAGATTGAAATTGTCACTGTTATTTCTCATCATGCTTGATTCAGAATCTGCAATATATTACATACAAGTAGATTAAATAGTATGGGTGAGTTAGAATATAGACAAATTTAAAGATGCCATGAATCAAGTCCCATCTTTGAGCAGATATTAACAAATAACTTTATAATGCAGAAGTCAAGTAGTGATATTTTCTCAACCACGTCACAGTAATACAAAACAAAACATATGCAATACTTTTTTTTAATATGAAGTACTTGGTCACAAAAATGAACCTATTGAACCTTCATAACTGATTGAGCAGGTATGAATGTGATCTATCAATCTAAAATTTCACAAACATATTTATAAATATTCACATTTTATGCTATAAAACCTTCAGGCAGAAACTGTTCTAAAAACTTGATGAGAGATGAAATGATCTGAGATGAAATTACCCTTCTGTGTGTCATTCTAGAGGGAAAGCACCACCAACATATTACATCCTGTTTTTTGGAGGACTTTTAGTGAAATTCTCAGCACAGTCCTGTCCTCCTTTAACCCGTGCAGAGGTCTAACTAGCACTTGACTTGAATAAATGTTCAGATGCTGGCAGCAGAATTGATGATCAGGGTCTGGAGAGTCATTGTTTTTCTCCTCCTGCTGAATGTTGCATCTAATTTAAAGTTAAATTTCTGCAGGCCACTGTTTTTTTGTTTGTTTTCCATTTCCTTGAGCTTTTTGCAAGGTGTCATGGGCAATAGAATAATATCTGTAAGAAAGAGGAAGAGTGTTCAATAGTCACTTAACAGAGTAAAGTTTTGCATGTTTGATGAGAATGTTTGATCAGAGCAGGAGGGTAGAGGTTAATAGAAGAAATTTGATGAGGCAAAACATGTTCCACAGTTACCAAAACCTACAAAATTAAAAAAAAAAAAAGTGAACTAGATTTCTGCAAAATAAAAAACTAAGCAAAGAAAACTAAAGTCTGTTAACTGCAAAAAGCTTTCTAATGGAACAATAGTAATGAGGGCATAGAGGATACAGAAGTTGAATTTGTTATTCATAGAACATAAGTATATACAGAAGTCAGGCCATACTTGAGTAAAAGCGGAATATATTGGAAAAATGCTTTTGACTTTACCACTTCAGACCTACATGAGTGCAATTTGCCACCATGAGTAACAATTGTTTCTCTTCTCTTTCCTCATTTTCCAGAAATCTGCTGGATAAAGACACATTCTCAAAGTCAGATCCCTGTGAGTATATTGTAGAAACTGTTTCTCAGTGTCTGTCTGTGTTCTTCTGTCATCTCTGCTCTGCTATTCTGCTCTTTTAAAATACTGCCGCTGCTGCCCGGCTCTAGTCTTGTCTTTTCTTCTTCTGTTTTTTTGTGTGTGGCTATGTTGCCCTGTGATTTGGGAAATCTTTGTTTTACTCAGAGTGCCATAGCTGTTTGTTCACTGTACTGGAGCTAAAACCTTCCCATTGATTTTCCATTTGGAATCTGCCTGCCTTTTTTTTTTTACTAATTCTCTTGCTATTCTTTCGTCTCTCTCTTGCTCTCATTTTCTCTTTCTTTGACAATATTTCATCTTTTTATGTCCCTATCTGGTCCTTTTTCCACAGTGTGCGTGCTCTATACGCAAGGTGTCGAAACCAAACAGTGGAGAGAGGTGAGTGTACACACACATGCACACCCACACAAACAAAAAAAGAAGACAGGACTTGTGTCCAATTAAGTTCTTGCTGTGCTCTCTGTGTGCACAAGGGTGGAGCGGTGGTGCTCTAGTTAAGACATTTCAATCCTTTGTTTTTCTCCTCACTGTGAGCACGCAGTAGTTGGTTTTAACAATTCATTAAAGCTGCTCAGCCGTCAGTTGTCTGGAAATGCCAGAGAAATATTCCCTAATTGGAGACTTCAACTAACAAAGAGAAAAGATCACAATATAATGATCAATATGTTGACATTTTGGGGACCAAACAGCACACTGGGGAGGCATTAATCCGGC
The DNA here is from genome assembly GCA_900302755.1 of Chromis chromis. NCBI lineage: Eukaryota > Metazoa > Chordata > Actinopteri > Pomacentridae > Chromis > Chromis chromis. The sequence goes on from OMNN01065945.1 coordinate 24,467, forward strand.
TCTTACTGTATCTTGTTTGGACTGTGCAGTCTGTCCAGTGTTACCATCAGCTCTCCACACTTGTCATCGAACCAGTCTGTCTCTTTATCCAGTCGATAAAAGCTTAATGTTGTGGACTGCAGGTAAATTTCCTTCTAATTAACCATCTAATGAGAGAAAACAAATACATGAGATGAATTTTAAATCAGGGAACAAAAACAGTAAACAGGAAGTCTTTACCTTTACATTTCTGTCTTCGCAAATAGTGACAAGTAGCAGAAAATATGTCAAAATTACAAAATGTAACGAGCTATTCATAGGGTTTGAAAAATAACATAAAACAACAAAAAAAACATATAGTGTAAAACACAAGCTGTAATGCTCCAATAGTAGTACGGATAAATGTTAGGGTCACAACGAATTATGGTAGGTGTATGAGGGTTAAATGAAATAAATTGGTTTTAACTTGAAAGTCAAAGGTTATTGCAGAAGTTCCTTAATTAAACTACAGAGATTTTGCTTCAAAACAAGCACAGTAAAATAGGTTCTAATCTATTCAGTTCATTTTAGTGCTAAACAAAGTGTAAAAGAGCCCACAGAGTGATAGTAACTGTTGGGATATTTATAACTAAATAGTTTATATGCTAGTTGCCATAATATTTTCACACCTTTTCAAACCTGGTCTATTGGGAATATATAGTAGACCATAAGTATTTATATATATGATTATTTTTTTCTTTTTGTTTGATGACTTTCATTTTCTGTCCTCATGTTTACCAACTCACAACAGATGGTTGTGTGGGCTTCATTCAAATGTAGCCGAAGTACTGGAGACGTAGGAAACAGCGCATGCATATGTGTATATGCTTAATATACAGGCGTACGCATATGTAGAGGTCCTTCTGTCATTAAATTCTCCATCACACATCCCACAAAAGGCATTTTGTTTTGCTGGTATGATTGTTTGGACAGGGTGTTTATCCAATCAAGTACACAAAGCATGATCAGTGTAATGAGCATTTCACTTCAGTTTATTTTCAACTGCACTTCACTCTGACCTGTTCACCAAGAAATATTTAAATCAGTCCCCTCCTCGCGGAGATGAACCATCACATCCATAATCAGATCATTAAGAAGCGCTGGGTGCTGATGCGGCTCCAGGTGATACTAAACACCTCAGACTGAAAGAGCAAAGTCAAACAGGTGACTCACCGGAGAGTTTTAAATAACGTCCTCTGACAGGAGCCTCCAGCACAGCGCTCAGGCTGGGGTCACTTCTGACAATGATTTCCATCTCCTCCAGTTCTTGCACAAGGCATCATGTCTTCCATGTTAATACAGCTGTTATTTGATGACGAGCATGCTCAAAGTTATTGTGCGCTTAATTTCTTAAATGCATAGGCTCATTCTCCTCTATTTTAAAGCATTGTGCTCTAGATTTGGTGGGGAAATAATTTTTAGGGCGATTTTACACGTGGGTTGATTGGAGGGTTTTTTTTCTTGGTCCAATAGCTGTTAATTTATAAAACCAGGTAATAACAAACAGTACTCCCAATCCAAAACAACAAAGAAAGTGAAAAAGGCTAGGAACTCAAGCATCCAGGACCACACTTAAAATACAAGTTAGGCCTATTATTGCTACAAACATACTGTTGAACAATTATAGGTACTATTGACTAATACAAACTCAACTGTCAGAAATGGGCTTTGTCCCCAAACAGTTTATGTAAACATAACTTTAGTGATTAGAATATATATCTGAAAAACACAGATTACTGTTGAAAAATCCACAACCTGATCTCACAGTCCAGCTGCAAAAACTGCCATATTACTACACTTTATCCATTTGCCTGTCCTTAATAAAGGGACATAACAGATCAAGGACTGATGCAACCAGGGGTGAAATCAAACATAGCCCTGTAATCAGTTAATTATTGCAAAATACTTCAAGCATTAGCAATATGTACTTGTGTACAACTCCTGGGAAAGAAAACTCATATAACATGCATAAAAAAAAGGTGCAAGGCGGTTGTCAGAGGCTTTATGGAGATGTGGAATGGCTACCCTTCTCCAATTCCCCACTGGTTGGTGTTGGTGCATGTGTTTTTGTGTGTATATATATTAGAATTAGTTGTCTGTGTACAAGGGTCCAGTGCTCACACAATCACATCTCTGGCTCAAAGCCCTACAAACCCTGGGATTTATTTTCCCATTGAGGCAACACAACACTTACTTGGTACGTATAAGTAAAAAATGGCTTTTAGCTGGTTGTTTAGCTCTTAACTCACTACTGTAGAGGGGCTCAATACTCTTTGTGTTTTCTCTGTCTTGGGAATTCTTTAAACGCACCCCAGTGCCTTTTTACTGAAGGGCAAAACAGAATAAAAAGTCCAGTTACACATGAAATTCACTGTCATTTACATCTCTCTGTGAGAGCTCAACACTCATTATGTCAGCACCATGTTACCATCTACTGCTACATGCTACAAGGAAAATAAAAACCCCACAGTGGCCAGAGAACTACAACACATTCAGATGGCAGTAATTCCCAGCGGTGGTTTGTATGTGCTCCGGGGTAGAATATGATGAGGTCAGATTTGGGACAGAAAAACCACAAAGATAACAGAGGATTATACTCAAGTCTTGTTATCACTCTTCTTTGCTAGGGCCTTATTTTACACCATGCTCTCACTCACAGTGTGACTGTGTTTTAGGAACATGTTCACATTCCAGTATCAGACCCTGCAGGTTTCTACAGTAGCTGTTGGCTGAAGAGTTCAATTTGCAGTATGTATGTGTGTGTGTGTGTGTGCGTGTATGTGTCTAAGTAGAAATATCCTTCCATTGCTTAAGGACATTGCTTTGAATTGCTGCACTTGCTAAATATACCACATCCCACATTTGCATCCAAAATTTAAAATCCTGCTTCAGATTTCCTAATTTTCCAGGTTCCTTTTGATGAGAGTTGCAGACATGTTTGCTTCAATAGCCTCTCTCATACTTGAAACAGCAGGAGGCAAATATTTAAAGTTAAACTATGACTGGGAGCAATATGGGAGGGGGAGGTTTTACAAATACTTTTTAATGAGAGAAGGATGTGACTGATGTGTGTAAATTATTCCAGAAAGTGTC
>OMNN01065994.1:0-18765 GCA_900302755.1 Chromis chromis
CACGCACACACACACACACACACACACACACACACACACACACACACACACACACACACACACACCCGCCCCACTCTGTTTAACCCACACACAGACACAAACACGTATCCCTTGGTCTTTCGGTGTAGTTCCATTTCTCGTTTTAACCCACACACACATATATACGTTCTCAACCCCATGGCCTGATATGTGTCATCTGACGAGCCCGTGGAGGAGGAGGGGGAAGGAAGGCCTCAGCTTAATTAGGCTGAGGCCAATAAGAGAAGATGGAGGAGGACACTGTTGTCTGGCGCCTTGGGGTTTCTCAGATCCTGCAGGCTCATCTATCACAGACACATGAGTGCACGCATGCACACGGGAACACGCTAGTTTGTCTTTGTATGTTGTTTTTATGATACGATTAAGTTTCTAGGCTTTACCCTATGTGTGAGGATGTACACAAACATGTGTTTTTATTGACCTTTATGTACATTTCAGTTTAGTTTTTCCTCACCGGAGTGTACAAGCTGCCACGGTGTTGCCTCTGGGGAGGCCGAATTTGAGGTTTTAGTCAGTTTTCTGTTTTCTCAGTAGAAGTTTTAATTCAGTTTGTGTACAAATGCTTTAAGCTCATGTGCGTTTATTTGGTCTTTGGTTCATGAGACACATTTGCAGCATCAGAACATAATAATAATTGAGTATTTTGCTTAACTGTTACACCTGAGGCCTGTAGTGTGAAGCAACTTATCAGGATATGGTTTCTTTATCTGGCCTTTCTAAGCTGAACAACCACAATCCTGGTAATATACTCTGTAAGCCGAGGGTTTCTAAACCTGTATATGGGTCAGTATTGGCCAGTCGCAAACATAGACGGGTCTCGAGCTGCATATTTCTCACAAAAAGAACAAACTATAAACCAACATGAGGAAATTTAATGTAATACAGGCCAAAAGCAAAAGAATCTGCAGCAAAATCGAGGTTAACAAACGTTAAGTTAACAAACTTATCAGCATCATTGCCCCAACATTAACCCTTTAAGTCCTAATACGGCGACACGTTTGGGCTAGCGCACTTTGGAATACCGTAAATGTGTCACGGTTTGCGCTATCGGAAAAAAATCCAACGGTTTCTGAAAGCTGAGGCGTTGCGCTTCACAGCCAATATGGTGTCATTACGGTAATTTCATCCGTGCCCCCGCAGGAATCCGCTGGATGAAATTACCGTAAAATTACCGTAACTCTTATAATAGGCAGTAAATCGTAAATAACTGCCAGATATTGAAAGTCTCTTCTGAAAAAATGGGCACCAGCACTCACAGGACATTTTCTGACCTTTTTGTAATCAAAATAAGAAAAAAAGACCAGGTGGACATTTTGAGGCTCAGGTCTTAAAGGGTTAACCAGAGAGTCATCCTGCACTGGACCAGGTTTGTTTCCCAGCATAAGTTGCCAGAGTAATTAAGCTTGAACTACATTGAACTTGCTGACAATAAGTCCGACTAACTGAAATAAGCCTGGATTCTTAGCTAATTTGTTTTGTTAAACAGTCCTCTGCTCACCAGCTCTCCACACTAACCAACCACCTAATCAGTCCTTCACCTGTCTACACACCTGATCCTTATTAGACATCAAGTATATAATCTCCTCCAGCCAGCTTTCACTCTTTTACCAGGTTGTCTGTGTTGCATATAGTTGCTGCTGCAGCTTTCCAGTCTTTGCTAGACTGCTACCTTCCTGCATTTGCTCCTTTTGATTTGTTTGCGGATAAAAGCCTATTGCTGACTGCTGGCCTGAAGTAAACAAATGAAAGCCTGATGTTTCCTCGACTGTTTTGCCTGTCGAGCTTGTGAGGCCTGTTTTCTGAGTCTGAAACTACCAATTAAATCAGCAAAGAAGGTAACCATAGAATAACTGCCATAGAATAGACACTCAAGCGTTATGAATTCAAGCCAAAACCCTAAGCAGTAATTTGTCAGATGATTAAAAATGTGTGCCAGAGAAATGGAGGAACAAAGGGAAAAACAAAAGATAAAGGCAAAATTAAGTGAAGGAATAATATAGTGAACACTATGTCTTTACTATACTTTCAAGCAGAAATTTTAAAGAACAGTATAAGTAACCTCCAGAGGTGGATATCTACAAGTTATCAGTTCCAGTGTTAGTAGTTCCTACCACTCTTAGGGCCGGTTTCACAGACAAGGCTTAGATTAAGCCAGGATCAGTCCTTAAGTCATACTAGTTAAACTGGGATGTTTAAGTAGGTTTTGTGAATGGCTTAAATTTGGTTTAATTATGTTAGGATTTATTATTTTGTCAGTTTAGTTTCATCCAGAACAGCCTAATTCTAAGACTATTTTAAGATGTGTCTGTGTAAGTCACTTGGAGTTTAGTCTGGGACTAGGCTTAAGCCTTGTCCGTGAAACCGGCCCTTAATCTACCATGCAGAGATCTAAGATAAGCTCTGTGATTGTAGATATCACACTATTCCTTTCCAAGTGCAGTCAACCCAATAAAAACAGGAATCAACACAGGCTCAAGTTCAACAATAAGATGCCCATCATCTGGAAAACACAGTGCAAACACCTACACAGTGTAATAAATGTTCTAGCATTTTAATCATATAGCCTGTAGCTAAATAAAATAGCTGTTAGAGCAAAGCCAGTCAACTTCCAGCCAGACGCATCAGTTTTCAGCAAACACGAGTTTAAAAATGAACATTAAGTTTGTCTAATCCAGTCTAAATGAATATGCAACTATCACGCCACAGGGTTAAACAGACACTGGAGGAGCCGGTTTCCCTCCAACCCTCCACACACTGTAACAGAACATAAGAGCATCAGCTGACGCCCGATGCCTCACAGAAACAACAGTCAGTTTAAGAGAGAAACACAGTGGGCTTTGTCACAGAAAGGTAGATCATATGACGGCTTTGTCTCTGGTTCTCGCTCCCCTCCATCCGTCTTCCACCTCCAGGGCTGCTGTCTGTCTATACATACAGAGTGACCCCCAGTGTGATCACGTCAGCATGGGGGGAAATGGGCAAAAAAAACAGTGTAAATATCATATAAAATAATAAAAATCAGTGGAGAAGACGACACATGAATGTAAGAGTCGTTGTAATAAACTGCAACATGCTTGCCTTTAAATCTAAAGTACTCTGAGAAAAGGATTTTAGTGTGAAGACTTAGTAGTGAACGGCAAATAGGCCTCCTGTTCACCTCTGGATCACAGATTAGAAGACATAAACTGAATATTTTCTGACTCTCCCCAATATGTGTTACCTGGACATTTGTCATTTTTTGGGGGGGGCAACCCCTAATAGCTCCAAAGGATGATTCCACATGCTGACCAAAATATAGTATAGTATCTCCAAAATAACTGCACGTTCGCATGAAAATATGAGAGCCCTTCAAACTAGCAAAAACTTTAATTTTCTTCCCGACTAAGCTTTTATTGTGAAACTCTAGCTGCCAGCAGTTTAGCTCTGGACAGTCTCCAGGTCAGTGATGTCATGAATCAGTCCTTAAAAACATCGAGTGCCGGTCGATTTAGGACTTCAAGACTAAAATCCCCCCAAGACGAGTCGAGTCATGATGCAAAAGACATCTATCAAGTTGAGATTTTCACCATACTTAATCTCTGAGGATGCCATTGCAGGTAAAGCTTCCTGCATGGATAACAAATTCCCAACACCAGCATTACACATGATTTCCTCTGTGAGTTCATTAAAGCTTTATCCTCCACCAGCGGCCAAGCTTTGGTTAATTTACCTGCTGTTATTATCAACTACTTGAATATCAAAACTTTAGAAATTCTCCTGTTTTTGATCAAATTCCCAGGCAAGAGAAACTTCTACAATCCACCAAGGCTTTCCATGACTCCTTGAACTCTGTAATCCATTTAATGTGTGACAGCCTGTTCATAAAGAGATGATAATTCCCTGCTCAGCAGCTGTAGAAGCTATGATCAAACCCAAGGCGGTACTCTGAGTTCTGCACATCCTCATGCAGCCTTTGTACACCAACACACTCTTTAATGATTCCTGTAAAATTCTCCTAGTTCAAGAAAGTCTGTGTAGATTCTCGGTCATCCAGTAAAAAAGCAACTGGACTTCTTGTTTCTTCTCTTTAAGGTTTGTAGCAGCACATTATGTAATAATCTGCCGTATTTTGTAATAAAATTCTTGAACGCAATATGTAATAAACTTTGCCGCATTTTGTAATAAGTTGTTACATAATGCACCAAATTATTACATTTTCTTCATAAAAAAAAAAGTGCGGGTTGCCCTGATAGCCTAAAATAGGCGTAGCGGCTGTCCCGTGTTCGATTCCGACCTCGGGCGTTTACCGCATGTCCTTCCCCCAATCTCCCGTTTCCGACTCTATCCACTGTCCCATCCAATAAAGGCATAAAAAGACCAAAAATAAATCTTAAAAAAATATACATATATATATATTAAAACGTGCAACACCCGCATTTTGTAATAACTGATGCATTATGTAACAACTTATTACAAAATGCGGCAAAGTTTATTACATATTGCGTTCAAGAATTTTATTACAAAATCCGGCAGATTATTACAAAATGCAGCGTTATTACATATTGAGGTGAAAATGTATTACATTATTACATAATGTGGCGCTACAAGGTTCTTGAAGACGTTTAACCGCTCATTTAGTGGGCTTCTTTGGTTCTGAAGAACTAAAGAAACTGAAGAAGCCTCTTGGATGAGAGAGGAAACACCTAATATTGAAAGCCATTTCCCTGGTTGGAAGAAGAACAACCGTTAGTTAGAGCTTTCTAAGAATGGGGGCGTCTTTTTCCCACTCCAAAAATACAGTAAAATGTCCAGAAATAATGAGACAAGCGTGGATGAGATCAATGCAGATTATATGCAAGTTATTTCTAATTTGACTAAGAGTAGTAACAATAATTTAAAACGCACATTTCACCTGCAACATCAGAACTGGCTTGCAAGATTGAAAAGGCTTCAGGACGGGGCGCCATGATAGCCTAGCGGTTATGTCTCGTGACCCACGTGCAGAGGCGTAGTGGCTGTGACGGGTTCGAGTCCGACCTCAGCCATTTACCGCATGTCCTTCCCCACTCTCTCCTGTTTCTATCTGTATCCATTGTCCTATCCTCTCCAATAAAGAAAACAGATACGCTGCTCAAAAATGAATCATTAGGGAGGAAACAATCCAAATGGCTAATATTAGCATTATAGCAGCCCTCAATTCAATAAGAGAAAATAAACACACCAAACATTTACTGGTTCCAGCTTGGCAAACGTGAGTATTTGCTATTTACTTTCTCATATAAATGTACGATAAATGTCAGATTTATACCTTTGGGTTTGGGATTGTTATTCAGAAGACGTTGCCTTGGGTTTTATGGAAATCTTGATGATCATTTTTCACATTTTAATAAACTTAGAAGTTATAAAATGATTGTAAATGACCTCCTGTGCGCTCACATAGAGGCACTTGCTGTCTCGGTTTGTGAACCAAAGTGGCTTAAATGGATGGACGGGTTATGTGCAAATTTCTAATGGGCTCCAAATCTAATTGTACTGCATCACGGAACACTCCGGCGAAAATGTTACCAACTTTTTCGACGCCCAAAGGTCGGCACATTCAATACGTCCTGAAAGCAGCATGTCGTGCTCTAAATTGAGGCGTTAATACGCGGCAGTCATCCGTCCCTGGGGGCTTCCTCTATCTGCTCCGTCACAGGCTCACAGCTGCCTCTCTGGGCTTTTCTTTGGTGGGAGTGAGGAGTTTTTCTCTTTTTTTTTTGTCTGATATTGCAGATTCTAATGAAGCCCACTAATCTCCATCATACTGTCTGTGAATTCATAACAGAACGAACACATTAGACACGCTTCGGCTTCAATCACCGAGACAGACGGCCTCTCAGCACGAGTCGCCTTTATCCCCCGTCGAGGAGTGTCAGCCGACCCTCCGAAATCTCCTTCATGTCACTTTTTCAACTCTGTTAGAAGAGCATCTGGCTCTGCGGTTATGCATCTCATTAAAACGATGACCCGAAACACACCCAAATAAACACTCCCATTTGTTTTCGCTGATCTCAAAGCAGCCTTGATGGCGATATTGAATATGTATCAACAATTTTAACCCGCTACAGCACAAAGCACTCCATTTAATGCCTCCACAAATGGCATGCAGAATGTAAGTGGCCTACAGTCTATTGGTTTACAAGAGGAAATGACATCACTGATCAATAAAAAGCAGGTCTCCCCCCATGCTGACTCAGTGCAACCCAAGAGATCTGCTCATTTTGACTGCGGCTAATGAAGGCGGATACTTTCCTGTAGCAAAATATGCCACATTACATGACTCCAATGCCTTCATTCATGTACAAGACAATCTGGTTGTTAATACAAATCTGTCTGATGGTGAAATAGTTCTAAATTCTGCATGTGCTGCTGAAATTTTGACTCTTTCTGTTTTTCCTGGACCTTGCAGTTATGTCAAGGTTTTGCCAGAAGAAAAATCAACACATGTAAGACTAGTTTAGTTTAGCATGTCCGAATATTAATGCCTCTTGCACAATCTGTTCCATGACCCAAAAAGTGGGAATAGTTTATTATCTATGCACGACTGTAAATATGGCAAACAGAAACAGAAATTAAGAACTGATGGTGTCCGATGGAAGGTCAATACACTTGGTGTTGATCCAATGGTTTGTCTTGTCTCTCTAATAAATAAGAGTAAAAAAGTATGTCTCTGATGATGATTACCTAATTTGAACATGGGACTATCATAAAAAGAAATGAATCCCCTTACAGACATGCACTCCTTTCCGTTAATCTGACGGCATCTAAACATGTCAACCTTAAGTCTGAATGAGCACGATTTACCTAAATGTCACAACAGCAGTTTTACTAAATCCGGCGTGGTAGCATTTCCATACTACTTTCAATGCAGAACGAGTTGTGTAGAGCAAATTGGTGAAAGATTTTTCCACATTTCCGCATCAATTTAGGTCCAAAAACATTACAGCGAGCAGAAAAAGAGACACACTAAAATCATAAAACACCTTTCTCATTCACTTTGCTCCACAATTTCACATCTATTTCAAACTGAAATGTCCATTAAAGCAAAACTTTACTGTGATAAAAACGGAAAAAAAGTAGATAAAACGTTACCAGAAGCTGAAGTTTAGTTTGTTGTTTCCAGATGTTTAGGAGTCTTTCCTCTGAGTTTAAACAAATGCAGCATCAAACAGCAGCAGGCTCCATATATACAGAGCCGGCCCTACCCAATGTGGCGCCCTAGGTGAGCTTTTATATGGCGCCCCCCTCCATCTGCGATTTACACACGCTTACAAAAGAAGTCGAATAGCATCGTTTTGTAGTAATATTAATTGGGCATTGCTTTACATTTGAATCAATGTGAGCTTTTCAATTTTAAGAGTTAATAGTAGTAACTAGTTTTAATATAATTATATTGAAGGTGAATTTTTTCCTGATTTCGTGGCACCCCCTGGAGGCCATGGCACCCTTAGCATTTGCCTATATTGCCTAATGGGCCAGCCGGCTTTGCATATATAGATATATTATATCTATATATAAAGAGAGAGCTGTGCACATTATTTACCTATAATTAGAAATGATCCCTGACATGGAGACAGGGTTGGTCAGGATCTAACAGCAGGTCACACTGTGTACTTTTATTGACCTCAGACCTCACAGGTGAGTTATCACACATACAGTCACAGTTTATAAGCTACCGCTCAATCAATTGTTAAAGAGCAGATTTAGGCTGAGTATTTTTGCTTTTTAGAGCATTATTAGGGATTTTATGTCACTTCAATGTCGCATGAATGACAAACATCACAGCTGCTATCACTTTAATAGATTGATGATGAAGAAATGTTGCGTAAACATGTCAGAAAAAGGCTTAAAAGTGGCAGTTACCTTCAAATTTTCCAATACAAAGTGGGTAAAAATATATATATTTCAAGAAAATGAATGTGTACGCCTATTCACAGTGCAGCAAACAGCTAGCAGCCCTCATGATAACTACATTTACACTGCATCCTTTGTAAAACCACATATTTATAAGTCAAAATGAATGAATGTGTGAATAATATCCAGTAATTATTGCCCTCAAATGTAATATCACTGTCTGATCATGTATGACTCAAAACACTATTTGAAATCAAGCTGGCCAGTGTGAAAAAAACAGAACTGGAGAAGGAGGCTCTGGTACAGTTTCTGAGAAAATCCATTTATGTGAAATGGTTGGCTGTTGGCTGGAAAGAGGCAGCCCATTTAGGAGACACTTTCCAGCGTGAATGGGTCAATTGTAATGCATATTAGCATGTGTCAGAGGAGGGGGCCGCAATCCGTAGTTGCAGTTTCTTTCATGCACAGGCTGAAAACAAAGAGCAACACAAAGGAGTCTGCCCTCATGAACAGGATGTTGTCTGAGCTCCGTATCTCTGTGCAAGGGCAACACGGGAAAGAGAAAAAATGCACATACATGACTCTTACATGTGTCCGGCTGCACTCATGCATCTCTGCTTCTCACTGACAGATGAGGAGGGTGAGCAGCGCTGGACGCTTCAGGTGCAGGTTTTTTATAGAAAATACAGGAAAAATACGTCCAGGTCATCTGCTAATCCTGAGAGTAACCCTTCAGTAAAAAGCAGCTGGACTTCTCTTGTTTGTTTTTTTTGGTTCTTGAACATGTTTCCCCTCTTAACTGAAGAAGCCTCGTCAAGAACCTTTTAAAGCAGCTCAAGAGCGGTCATGCGAGGTTTAAAAATAACTGTCATGTGTGATTTTGAAGGCTACAGTGTTCCTGTTTTTCCTCCCATTAGAATAAACATCATCACCAAACTACAATATGTTGCATAGATTTAATGCGTTAATCTTCTCAAACGGCTTAACTGCATCCAGATTTTTCATTATTTTATGAAGCTTTTATGGATTTTACAAGCTTCTGTACTCAATTTTTCGGTGATCCAGTGACTAAAACTGTGTCATATTTCATTCTATTAGGCTATTAGGCTACATTTCATTCATTTATATGGTCTCTAATTGACTTTCTGTGATATTCTACCTACATTATAGCCTCTCAGTGGCTCAGTTAGGCTGTAGTTGGGTTTTATGATGTTGTTTGGTTGGATTTCTCATGTCACAGTAACATTATTATAATCCCTATAATGGCTCCATCCCTTCTCTAAACACTGCACTCACTTCCAAAACTAACACCAGGATCAGTAAATAACTTTATCACTATGTTTGCGGGTCTCATCGTAATATTCCTCGTATAAAATGTTTTGTATTTCTTTTACCGTCGACGTTCTCCCTGTCGCTGATGTGCTGCAGGTTGCATCCCGTCTCCTCCCTGCTCAGATCCGACTCCTGGTGGTACGACTCCAGCCTCGAGTGGGCATTTCTGCGGAGCTTGGGGCTGGCAGACACGCAGCAAGAGGTCGTGCTCCCCATCTTTTCCCCACTCTCTCTCTCTCTCTAACAACCCCTGAAAGGCGGAGGCTGCTTCTGCTGCTGCAAAATAAAACAACAACTGGCGATCCTTTCCTGGAGCCGAAGCGCGCCGGTCAGCAGAGATCACCGGAGCGCGCAGGCAGCATCCTCACAGCGGCGCCAACGGATCCTGTCAGGCTGTCACGGAGGATACACGTCGCTTCCACGTGGCCGGTGGAGGCTACGAAACGGGCCGATGTGCCACCGCTATCCCGGGCATCGTAGAGCAGGACGCATCCTGGAGGCGGCGGCGGTGGCGCACGGTGGTGTGTGTGGAGCGGTGAGTGTCAGCGACGCACCGACAGGGAGGGCAGCAAATCCCCAGAAACGGTTCCGGTTCAAGTGGGTGGTTACAAACGAGAGTGCAGCATGACAGAGATGATCTGGTGATTTATTACCGGTGTTTATAAAGCATCATTTATCACCGTCTGTCTATTAATCTGCGTTTAGATGGATCAAACCTAGAAATGTGCAGATTTACAGAAAAATAACGATGCTGTGTTGATTTTGGGGAAATAAATGCGCTCACAGGAACTGAAAGATGACACATTTTAAACGCATTAAAGTTGATTCTTTTATTTATTTAATCAAAAATGTGTTTTTGTTTGCTTATTTTAGGGTAAATGTGCGTTAAGAGATAATATCATTTCACTGGTCAGATTTCAGCAGGAGTTGGTTTGACATTCTGACCAAAAACAAACAGATTAATTCGATTAGAACTTCTTGGATTTTGTGGTTTACATAAGTTAATTATTTACAGCACAGTCAAAAACCTGCAGAATTCAGTCTTCTGGAGCCACATTTAGAAACAAATCTCAGTTTGGGAGTTAAAACCTGTAAATATTCCAATTTACTGAAGCACTGAGCTTTTTTGAGTCAACAAACAACACAAAGAAAATGAGTTTAAAGGGGTGGATACATTTAAATAGGTCCATCTGCTGGCCAACAGATAGTGATGCACTTGTATGCATTCATCTACAAGGCCTTAATAATATAATAATATACAGTATAAATATATTATTGTTTGGAATTCTTGATATTTTTCTCAGTAATTATTAAAAACAGACAATTTCAGGTTGATTCTATGACTTTTTAAATAATGGAGCACACTGACAAGAAAGTCTCACATTAAAAAAACAGTGCGACATGTAAGCCTCACAATAAACTTGCTCTTTACATACATACAAGAATCTACAACAAATGCTGATCACCTACATGATTCAAAGTTTTCCACCAGGGGGCAGATCAGGGCCAAATTATCCATAGATGCAATGGAACATGGTGATATCTGAGTTTGCTAAAATCATAGCATTGTTCAGTTCAAGTTCTGCAGTTTTCTTTACTTATAATTCTAAAATATTACCAACATTCATGTGCCGAGTTACATCTTCAGGGCACGCTTTCTGTATCTGTTCACATGTGGCCTCACCAACCTTCCTAATGTTTATTTTTCACCTTTGCATTGTTTGTTTCTCTGCTATGCTTGTCTCTCCCCCCTTTATCCTCACCCCAACAGTTGAGGCAGATGGCCAACCTCCCTGAGCCTGGTCCTGCCAGAGATTTGTTGTTGTTGTTTAAAATGATTATTTTCCCTCCCAATCAAAGGGAATCACTTGGATTTTTTGAATTTCTCTCTATAATATTATACAACAAAAAGAAAAGTGATTAGGAAAAGGATATCATTATATTTATTCCTGAAGGCAACACTCAAGGTAAGAAGAAGAAATCCGAAAAAGGATTTATTTGAAGCCTACTGAGGCCCTATTCTGGTATTTTACGACCAGTACATTACAAAACAACATACAACATAATGTTTTAAAATGTTTTCTTACTGTTAGTGAAATAAGTTCTGACATATTTCACTCTGGTGCAACATCAACACATTCAAACCTGAGCATTGTTAATATTTTGTACATTAAATAAACTTTGAATGCTATTAATATCTTCTACATAATGCAAGAATCTGTGCATATTAGTATTTCTACTCATGGAAGAAGCTGTGCAGTGTCATTGTTTTTCTATACATAAATCTGTGCCATATTTAATTTTTACATATGGAAAAAATTGTGCAATATCAGCAATTATGTACACCAATCAGGCATATCAGGCATAACATTATGACCACCTAATATTGTGTTGGTCCTCCTTATGTGGTCAAAAATGCTCTGAACCATTGGGCATGGACCAGAGGACCTCTCAGGGTGTCCTATGTGGTCTGGCACCAGGACGATGGCAGTGGATCCTTTGGGTACTCTGGGTTCCACTGCATCCTGTTGATGCTTGATCACAATGGGGTCTAGGAAGTTCAAGGTCAAATCAACATCTTGGGCCATTGTCATGTTCCTCAAGATGTTCCTGATTGTTGGATGTTGTTGCCATGTGGTGGGGTGCATTTTCCTGCAGGGGTAGGTCAGTGACATTTGGGATTTCCATTTGCATGAGAGAGTGTGTTTGTTCTGGGACAGTGTTTATTTGGGTGTCTAAGTCTCATCAACACGGATGTTAAAATCCAAGGTTTTCCAGCAGAACACCACATAGTACCAATATGATCCATGTTATTCACTTCACCTGTCAGTGGTCAGAATGTTGTGGCTGATCTGTGTATATTTCTTGTTTATTTTTACACTTTGCTGCTGTAAAACTGCAACTTTCACAATACAAGTGCTGCATACATTTGTAAGGCATGAGAGAAACTTGTAATAAAAATCCAACCATTTTACAGTGTATAAGTTATTATTTTTGCTTCTTTGCAGAATTCGAGACTGAATCAAGATTGCAGTGATGCGTTACGAACAGCAGAGGTCCTCCTCGACCGCCGCAGTCAAACTCTGTTTATGTTGTCAAGGTAGTGGGATTGAGCTCACGTGTAGGCGGCTCGTCTCTAGGTGGAAATTTCCACTCCAGCCACACTGGACCGAAGGCCATGAAGATGTTTGAAAGGCATCAAAATGAAATGTTAAACAGACTCCCACACTACAACTTTTGGTTTCAGTTTTTTTTTTTTTTTTTTTTTGCATAAACACAGACAGAGACACACGATGGACTAGTTTTGAACAATAATCATACGGTACAATCTGTATCATCCTCTGGAATCCTCATATTTGTTCTTAATAAAAATGAATCAGACTTTAAACGATCCCAGTCGACTGATATTTCACGACAGGGTGAACAGTGCACAACATATTTAATTCAACCATTTCAGCACATCAGCAGAAGGCTTTCTGAGATTTCAGTGATGTTTCAGCAGAGCCACAATGTTTAAAAGATGAAGTGGTGCAGTCTGTTCATCAGCAGCAGTTTCAAGGTTTCCCTCAGGGGTATTTTTTTCCCTCCCTTTCAGCCTGTTTACAAGTGATTGAGTGAGTGTGTTTGATCAGCTACCTCTGTGAGAACCAGCTCCGAGTTCTAGAAGAAAATTTTGGCCTTTTCTCACATTTTCCACAAACCTTCGAAGAGCCATGTGAGAGTTACAACTTGGTTTTAGGGTTAAGGTTACACACATAGTTGTGATGTCTAAGGTGAGGGTAAAGCGCTAAAAAATGACACAAACATCCATGTACACATATTAGGTTTTTTAGGTGCAAACTGAAACACCATGAGGCAGAGAGGTCCGTCCCATTTAAATGAAGAAACACAGACTTGTCTTCGCTTTAATCACCATCAATCCCTTCGAGGTCAGTGTTATTTTGCCAGGGGTTGCTATGGAAACACCTCTTCTACTCCTGCATCCACTTTTGAGAAGTAATTTCAAGTCTCCTGAAATTGTCTTAAAAGCAGCCTTTTATTTTCCTTTGTTTCAATGCAGTGTTCAACACGACACCAACACACGTTATCTGCATCACGTAAACTCGGAAGATGTAATAAATAATAAACATATCACAGTTAGACTTTTTTTCTTTTTCTTTAAATCCATCTAAACAAACAAACAATACTTTGCAACGCAGGACGAATTATGCCCTCAGAGGAGCAAAATAAAAAACCCTAACTTTGTGACTCCTACGTGGACGTTACATAAGCTGTGACA
Organism: Chromis chromis; assembly: GCA_900302755.1. Taxonomy (NCBI): domain Eukaryota; kingdom Metazoa; phylum Chordata; class Actinopteri; family Pomacentridae; genus Chromis; species Chromis chromis. Next base: position 13,523 of record OMNN01065994.1, read on the forward strand.
TTAAGGGACTGAAGGAAACTTTAACATCACTCCTGCTAAATAGGTTACAGACAAACAACCCCTCCTATGACCTTGAGCTACAACAAACAAATAAAAAACAGGCACAGTTCTGTAAAGAATGAAATAAACCATTAAGAGCTTCTCGGTTATATCACTGCCCTTCATCACTGGGCTGGATGGAGAGGGCGCTGGGAGATGTTTTGCTTTTGATGTGAAAAGTACGAACGCACAAGAACCTTGATCAGATGTCGGTTTAATCAGAGTATCTTCGCTATCGCTCAGTGTCTTTACAATCAGCTTGAATGGACATTATGGTTGCATAGGGGTTTTACAAGTGAAAAACTGATGGGAAGACATTGAAACTACACCGATGAGCCACAACATGATGACCCACTCACAGGTGAAGTGAATAACATTGATCATATTGGTACTGTGTGGTGTTCTGCTGGAAAACCTTGGATTTTGGCATCTGTGTTGATAAGACTTTGACACGCAAATAAACATTGTCCCACAACAAGTACACTCCCTCATGCAAATGGCAATTCCAAATGTCACTGGCCTACCCCCACAGGAAAATGCAATATCAAACAAAAGACATAAACAATTTTATTTCTTTATGTATTCAGAAGATGATTCTACTTCAAACCATTTTAAACCCATCAGATTGTCACAAAACTGAAAATACAGCTGTTTGTGGAAAGCATTTGAAACTGCATTCTCTCTAACAGTCAGCAGGGGGCAACTCATTTGGTTGCAATAGAAGTCGTTTGTATAGAAGTCTATGAGAAAATAACTCTACTTCCCAATTAATTTTTCACCTCAGTAAACATTCTTCTGCTTAGTTTATAGACTCAATTGCAAGTTTTAAGATTTTTTGAATATAGCATGATGTTCATTTAGTAAATTATGGTTCCATTTAAAGGAAAATAGAAGGTAAAGCAGAGTGTGTTTTAGGGCGGGGCTACCTTGTGATTGGCAGGTCGCTTTCATAACGTTGTTTGCTCGAGTTCTCAGTCCAGTTTCAACATGTTGATGACGAAACGCCAAACTCAAGGCATCAAAACAGATGCTCACGTTCCGATGGTTGACGTCACCGTTGCTACATTCATCTTTTATATGCAGTCTGTGTGCACCAGTAATACGACACTTTCGTCTGCACGTTTTGGCAGTCGGAGTAATTACACAAACACTGCTGATGCATACTTATGGCATATGCCTCGCCGTCGGTCGTTTCTTTTTTAGACTGTAATCCTTCCTCTGCAAGCCGAGCTTCTCCTCCAAAGGTTTTTCCGCTATAGGCGCCATCGTACTCCTAGCTGCCTCAAACTCGACAGACTGTACTCTGGGCAGCTTTGCACATTGTTGGTCACCAATGCAGCTAAATGTCACTGAGAAGTTGGAGCTTTGGTATAGCAGAGGCAGAAAATGGTACAAATATGCCCAAATTTCTGCACCTGGAGACTGTGTGAGGCTTTATATTGAAGCAAATTTCAGTCTGCTGGGTGGAACTTTTGTCTCCTTCTTCTGGCATGACTGCAATTATGCAAAAAAGGTCAATGTGTGCTTCGAACATAGGCCTTTTTTAGACTGTAATCTTTCCTCTGAACACAAAATTTGACTATTATTCCTAGCTGCTGTAGCCTATTCCATCTCCATCACTATGTTTGTTCCCCTCTTTAGCTCAGGCAAACCAGTTCCAAACTAAAAAAAAAAGTGTTTATTTATACGTAAAAGTCCTGCAAATTCCGTTTGTGCAACTTTTAACTGCACGAACATGCAAAACTGGCCCAAGTCCTGTGAGTGCCGGATAAGCAATAAATCACGCTCCATGTCAAATGTAATTATTTTATTAGATAAACAAAAAAAAATAGTTTTACAATTCAAACAAGGAAGTACACTGAGAAGAAAACACCTGGTAAAATTTGGAGCCATTTAAAACAGCGAAAAACTAAGTGCAGAAGAAAGTTCACCTCACTGGATATCAAAGAAAACCTGGATTTTTAGCATCACGTGCATTTTTTTCTAGACAGAATGGGGTGCTCCTCTGCGAGTACAACCCATGACAGGTATTTGGCTGGTAAATATCGACACTGCCACAGGATGACTCACTCTGTTGTCATTGAGCTAAACGGTAGATAAATACCAAACTGTTACTTAAATAGCTTTGGCAGCCCGAGTGCGACACACGTCAGGGTCCGTTCCTCTTTTCTACGTGCTGAACAGAGAATAAAACGCGTTAATGAAACAGAATCACCGGAACAAAACTCGACAACTATAGAAACAGAGAAAGCAAGCAGTTTCCAATATCACCAGAAACATGAACACAAGTTGATATTATATATATATATATATATATATATATTTAAAATAAAACATCTTTACAAAAACAAAGAGTAAAGAAATTGGCATCACCCTTTAAACAGAGCATTTTAATATCAAGCCGTAATCAAATACAGTTTAATTCAAAAAGTGGATATCCGTCATTTCTAAAACAGAAGTGATGCTTGCCAGGAGAGCAAAACGGTGCATCATAGTAAAATATTCGTCTACAAATTTCATATTTTTCAAGATAGAACAAGCAGATCATCTTTTAACACGACTACTCAGTAGGTAACATTCGTTTTGTAGAATATATATTAAGTTTTTCGAGTGAAGTTGTTCATATATTTGTTGATAGAAAATTAAATATCATCCATTTATACTTCAGTATATCCTGTGCTTTGACTAAAGAACAGCTGTGTTCCTTCCGTTTCACAATTAATTCACTCTAGTAATGAAAAAATAGATTCTTTTGGACTTTTGCCAACTGGATTCAAATCATTCTGACGGTATGTGCATAAACATCGAACCTAAAGAGGGTTTTCGTGTTGAATTCTTCTATTTTACTTGTTTGCAACCTTTAAACAAACTGAAAATGAGGAAATCCAGGAAATCACTTCACTGACTAAATGCTTCATGATATTTCTCCTCCGATAGTTTCCACGTGAAGGAATGCAACGACCAAAGAAAACAGAAGCGTAAATAACACAAGTGACATCAGGTAAACATGGTTGGAGTTGCCTTGTCGCAGCTGCTGGTGGATCTGCGGAGCTTCGTGTGCACCTCATCCGACCTCATCTGGAAACATGCTGGTAGCGAGACCTGGTTAACCCCGTGGAGTTCTTTTTCTTTTTTTTTCTCGCTGTAGTCGAGCGGCCGCACATTTTCAGGAAGCACCTGTATTTGCTCTTCCTGTGCTTCTTCTTCTTCTTCTTCTTCTACTACTTCTTCGGCTGGCTCTCATTGGCTGGCCTCGCCTCGTGCACAAACAGCGACAGCAAGCGCAGTGCGTTTAACACTTGAGTCATGCAAAAGAGCACAAGATAAGAACGAGAGCAAAAAACTGGCAAGCTGTTTCGAAATCCCCACGACACTTCTGAGTTTTGGCGTAGATCAGGTCTGAGAGAGCGGAGAAACAAAGACGGTCAAAGCAGTTTTTGTTCCAGAGTTGTTTTTTTTCTTTTTTTTCTTTTTCGCTGCAGCAGTTTGTAAACTGTCTTCAGCCCGTGACCACAAGCAGACCGCCGCTACTCGGCTTTGTGGCAGTAAATGTCCTTCAGTGCTTTCAGCTCTTCAATCAGCGTCTTGTTTTGGTTTTCCAGCACGGCCACGCGGTTTTCCAGACACTTGACGTACTCTTTCTTTTTCCTGCGGCACTCGCGAGCTGCTTCCCTGGGGAGGAAAAGAGGAGGAAAATATGTTTTTGAGTGTCTCGATAAAAAACGCAGCAGACAAAATGCAACCTGTGCACAATCCGCTGGCATGAGCGGCGAGTTCAGCGAGTTTCATTCGCTTCCGCATCTATCTCCATATGTTTCCAGACCACCGTTTATTCACCTGCTGCAGCATTTGAACACCAAACATGAAGAATCAAGAGGCAAAGACGTACTTGCACGTCTATAAAAGCAGCATGCTGCAGCTTTGGCCTTTGCACTAGTTGTAAGTTTGGCTGCAAGAAAGTGTGAACAACCTCCAGATTGTCAGAATCAGACTCAGTGATGACACAGTCTTTTCATTTCAGTGCATGAGTTAGATAATTATTCAAATATGAACCTTCTCTGAACCCAGATTTAGCAAAACAATATATTTATAGCCCAAAATGTGATTCAGACTTTGGCGAACTCTGCTTTTACACATTAACAGCAGGAAATACAATAAGATTCAGATATTTAGGTTCAAGTTAAGTTCAACATTGAACCAGATTTGGGTCTCATAACCTCCCACAGCTTCAGTTCAACATCTTCCTACCTGTTCTTCATCAGTCTGACCTCCCTCTTGCGGGTGATTTCTTCGGCGTGGTGCGACGACGGACTCTGCATGCCGCCCGGAGACGCCGCCATCACGATGCTCTGAGCCAGGCCCGAGTTGGGGGAACGCAGCTGGTAGGCGGGGATGTCTCCTGTGGCAGCTGGAGGGGCAAAGATGGTCAGAAGTGTTAAAAACTTTTTTAGTTGATAATCACACTGTCTGTTTCTGCACATTTTCCTCGGTAAACACTGCATGTATTTCACCAGAGGATATCAGGCAGCAACTACAGCCAAGAACACTTATCCGCTCTCCTTCCGGCCTTATGGGATGAATTTCCTCTGACTATGACGGTTCCTGTGAGCAGGTATTTGTCCTTATATGACCGGACATGTTGGAAAATAAGATGGTTTATTCCATTTATGGCCCTCTAAGATGTTAATGGGCAGCCGCCTCAATGCAGAGGTGCAGAACGTGCTAATAGACTGTTGATTATTTCATATATAAGCAAGTAAAATACCCTGAGTTTGCTGATTCTACTTGTTGTTTCTACATTAAAGCAGGAATAAACCCGCACTTTTCAAACCTGAGGGTCTCTAAGCTGCACAACAGGTGGCAGAATGTTTTTTTTTTTTTTACTTTTATGCACACAAGAGTGATTTTGGTTCTAGATTTGCTTAACTCAAGCTCATAAATGAGAAATCCATGCTTTAGGATTGCTGGTGTAACCATAGGAACTAAAAATACAGGTTTCACAGCTGTGTTTTGGCACTGAATCAATTTAATTATACCGTTATTGTTTGGTCCACACACGTGACTTTGTGGCTTAATACAGTGCAGGTTGTAAGACAAGACATCCCTGGAACATATATTCAAAGGTGAACATTGATTAATATTATGCTGTGGTAATTTATTCCTATGTATGTGTAATTCACGAGGAGGTTTTTGCTCCCTCCTAC
>OMNN01066014.1:0-11157 GCA_900302755.1 Chromis chromis
GACACCCAAATAAACATTGTCCCAGAACAAGCACACTCCCTCATGCAAATGGAAATCCCAAATGTCACTGGCCTACCCCCACAGGAAAATGTACCCCACCACATGGCAAAAACATCAAACAATCAGGAACATCTTGAGGAACATGACAATGGCCCAAGATGTTGATTTGACCTCCAAACTTCTTAGACCCCATTCTGATCAAGCATCAACAGGATGCAGTGGAACAAGTTTGATTGACAGAGGCCCCACTGCACAAGCCAGAGTACCCAAAGGATCCACTGCCAACGTCCTGGTGCCAGACCCCATAGGACACCCTGAGAGGTCCTCTTGTCCATGCCCAATGGTTCAGAGCATTTTTGACCACATAAGTGGGACCAACACAATATTAGGCAGGTGGTCATAATGTTATGCCTGATTGGTGTATATCTTTTCCAAATATCAGTTATTGGCCTTTCTTGATCACCAACAGTTGGCCCTGAAACTTCCATATCGGTTGATTCCTAATAAAAATTAAATATTACAGAATCTGTGAATAATGTTCAGCATTGTAACTGACTTGCAGGGACACAAGAAACATTTCCTTCTCATTTTGTCTTTACATTTTTAGTACCTGAAGCACTTTTTCACCTGTCAGCATTGCATGAGACCTTGTTACTGAAAACCTGATGTCTTCCTGCTGCAGAAAACATAACAATGTTTAGGTATATCTGGGTAAAAAAACATCAGTAAACAATGACTCCCCTCAGCATGTGTCCTTATTATACTACAAGACAGCTGTCTCTTACTATAAGACATGATTCCATACTCGGTAATGGTACAAGTACTGTATATGAAATATCTTTGTTTGACAGATTTTTTCGTATTTGTGTGCTGAGTCACTGTTTTGCTGCTGTAAGCAGACAGTGTGGGAGGCAGGGCAGCTCAGTGAGTGCAGCCTGAAATGTTGATTGTCCAGCAGATGCCACCATGACTCTCGTCAGCCACCAGCCTGATTGCTTCCCATCATTTAAGCACGGAATCAAGTTGAAGTGTCTTGTCAAGGCAGTAATACAGCTGTAGTGTGGCGACTGCAAAGTGGTGGATAATGAGACACTTTTCACTGTTTGGTCAAAAAAAAAGTAGATTCAGAATCAGGCCTGATGGAGAAAGAAGCCCAGTTAATCAGAAAAGGTATCCATGTGTAAATGACAGGGTGTCTTCAGTGCAGGCTTTGAGTTTCTTTTCCCTGCATACAACCTTTAAAAAAGAGAGGTAAAAACATATTGTTAGGGGATAGTTGCTCCTAAAATAGTTTTAGACAACTCCAAAGTGCAGAGAAAAGGTTCTCGCTAACAGCTTTTCCCTTGTTCCTCTGCTTTCTCTCCTTTCTTTCTGCCCCTCCAGTTGCCATGTACAGAGAGCCATCGTTGCATGATGTTGGAGAGACAGTGCCCAAGGCGGCAGTACCTCCCAGTAAAAGCACAAGTGAGCCGGCAGTGATGAACGGAGGTAAACCTGTCAGCAAGCCCGACAAGCCCGCCACATAGCCACACCTGACCAGCGCCCGGTGTGTGTGTGTGTGTGTGTGGGTGTGGAGGGGAGGAATGTGACGGAGGCGGGGCTTTTTTTTCTCCAACTAGACTCCAGACCCTCTTTCTTCTGTGGATCAGATCCAGGCAAACCTCCCTACCTTTTTCTCCTTCTCGCTCCTCCTCCTCCTCCTCCTCCTCCTCCTCCTCCTCTGTCTCCGCCTCCCTTTTCTCCAGCCGCCTTCGACTCGGGCGGATGGATTCTGAGGTGGCCAAGTTCGTCCAGCACAGGAGGGAAGAGGACCTCTGATCATGGAATGCCTTTAGATTCCTCTGAAACTGTGATAATTCATGTGAATAACGCGTGTTTCACAATGACGCTTGTGGTACTTTTGCTTGATGACGGTTCGTCCAAAAAAGAAAAGAAAAAAAAACTCCCCCACCCCCCCTCTCTCTATAATGCCCTGTTGCAGCAGAGTCTGTGTCTCTTCAGATCTATTTTCTATACCACAGTTCACCAGCTATGTTCTGGGATAGAGACTGTATAGATAGAGTAAATATTTGGACTGTTGTCCTCTATTTTTTACGAGTATGTTCCCCTCTCCCTCTCTTTCTATCTCGAGTCACACACTTTTCTCTTTGTCAAGTAACCTAGAAAAGACAAAAACATTTTGCAAGGGAACTGTGTGATTTTCTAAGAAACACGTTCACACAGATGTGGCATAAGAAAACACATATATACACACGAAACAGTCCAAATTTTTTGTTCTTGCCTATGACATGCACACACTTGTAGACAGACGCGCAAAGTTGGTGTGGAGAAATCAGAGATGCTGCTTTTTTATGGCAGATAAAACCACACTGGAGGCTGGCAGATAGCTCCTGCAATCATAGTTGATGAAGTGCTAATTACCGACACTGCAATCAATGCGAGGAGCTCCCTACACACACACAAACACACACACACACACATTTATAAGCAGATGTGCGTGTGGGTGGGAGAGCGCTGTAAGGAATGGTGTATACATATCACTATCTAAGTCCCACCAGCGGTTCAGTCCGCCTTCTCTGGTAAATAGAAAACCTGAAGTCTATTTTTCTTTAATCTTATTTCAGAGCGTGGGCTCTAGGAATATCTCTAGGCCTTGTAGGCCTCTGTCCCTCACTCACTGACTACTTTGGACTACAAGGCAAGGCTTGTGGCTTTGACCCAGATGGTCTATAACTGCAGCACTGGCAGCCATCTTATGGCAGTGTCTACTTAAAGCCAGAAAACAACATGGCTGAAAACCAGTAGGTGACATTTATACTGGCTGCATCCCTATTTGGTTCAGCAAACTAAAGCATGGACAAGGTTAATATTGTGTTCTCTCTTCTTGCAGCAGTTATACAAGAGACGGCTTATATTGTAACATTTTCACTGTATAAACCTTAGGGAAAATGACTATTAAAAATCATAACTTTTTAAATGACTAGATATTATTATTATGATTATGATTATTATTATTATGAGAGGATTTGTCTTCTAGCTCAGCATGCAGAGTCCAGTACTGATCATCTTGGCCTATCACGTGCCTGTTTGGACCTTGATTCCCGGCATGCAAAAACAGGTTCCCAGTCCCCACTGGGCCAAAGGTGCCTCACCCACCCGATACATCCATGTAGAGGACACGTAGCATTGTTCATTTAAAAAAAACACACTCACATGTATCCATTCTGAAATGACCAAAGTCTTTTTTCATCCCAAGAAGAACTGATTCTTTAAAAAAAAACAAAAAAAACACACAAATCGGATTCTCTCTCTCAGATATTCAATCCATTGAAGCTTTCACTGTGATAGCGTTTGTTCTGTCCAAAAAGAATCAACTCTGCTCAGACCCGCAAAAGGTCCTCTCGACTGATGTCACTTTGGAAAAGTACATATACCTTGAATTAATCACATGCATGTATTTTCTATAAGGAACAAGGTACGGGCATTGTTCTTCACTCTGTGTAAACGGAAGAGCACTGAAGCCCAGTATGGGAGTTGAATGGGCATGTTGTAGGCTACGGCTAATCCGAAAGGCAACTCACTTTGTTTTTGCATTCTCATCACGACTGTTAGCAGTTTATCAAAGCTCTTATCTGATCAATACATCTATACCGTTTGTCTTGCTTTTCACTGATTTTTTCCTACTAGTTTTGTTAGATAAGATTTAGGTGAATAAAAAATAGATTGTTGCTGCTGTATGCTGCTAAAACTGCAACTATATTAACAAAATTGATTTGGTGAATATAATTTTTATGAGTTTATTGGGATTATACATGACCATGTTCTTATTACAGCACATCGAAGCACATTAGTTAGATGTCAATATTTGTCTGTAGCTGTTAGTGCTATAACACAAAATACTCTATACACACACACACACACACACACACACACACACACACACACACACACACACACACACACACACACACAAACACATACATGCACACACACAAAGGAGCTGGAAAGTTGTATTTGGGGCTGATGCTCCTCATTGCAGCCGGTCATCCTCCACTCTTACAAACTCTACATGCTGGGCTGGTTACTACTCCGGCCCTGCAGTCCAGTCCAACTAACTGGCTCCTCCAAGGCTGACTTTATTTTTGTAAATGACTGGTGTGTAAATGTACATCTGTTTGGATCTCTGTAGCCACCGTTTCTATCTTCCGTTCGTCTTTGTTCGTCCTCATTTCTCTCGTATACGGGTCGTGCGTGATGTCGTTTTTTTTTTTCCATATCCCAATCACTTTTTTTAGCTTTGTTTCTTCTAGTTTTCTCTGTTGTTTTTTTCTCGACCTCTTACTTTGTACGTTGTCCCATCTGTTGCATGGGGAGAGGATGGCATTGAACTGCATGTAGTAGGCTATGTCTATCAAGAACTGTTGGTATGTACCGCTAATTTTACATATATGCAACGAGTTTGTCTACACTATACAGTTTGTGTTTTTGTTGTATACACATATACAACATATTGAATAAAAATATTTATATAAAGGTGTACTGTAACGTCAGTAACATACTTAATGCAATATAGTGTGCAGTATATTATTGCACCTGTCATTTTTTTTTGATGGGACAAAGAAAAAAAAAACAGAGGGGGTTGGCTAGTTTAAGCATGAAAAAAGGCCAAAGTAGAATTTACATTAAATTTTCTTTGTGACTTCTTATCGGTCCTCTTTTCAAGTGGTGACTGAGCTCTTGTGTCAATGCAGCTCTCATCCCCTGATTACCACCTTTTGAAGTGACATGGACGTCCAAGCATGCCACATACCGAAACTATTTATGCCCTTCTCTTTGTTTTCCTCCACCTAGAATTTAACCTTCTCACCACTAGGACAGATGTAGGCGACATTGGCAGATAGTTTGGGTTCCTGGTGGGGAAGAATAGGCACTATTAAAATGGATTTTATTTTCAAAAAATATATATATACCATTGCAAGTATGCCCATTGGAGTTATGTCATGTTATAACAAATTTGTAACCATGTATGATTAAGGTCTTCGCATTGTTTTCCATGCAAAATGTTGTGTCATGCGGCACATTTAATGTTTTATTATTAAAAAAAGAAATAAAAACCTCAAAGAGCAGCCTCTGCCTTGAGTAAAGTTTCAAAAACTTCACACATATTCCAAAACAAATGTTAATAATACAACATGTCTTCTTCTTTCCAGCATTTGGATTTGTCGTGTACCTGCATCCTATTAGATTTAGCCGTAAGCATTCCTACAGTATGGAAGAAAAAGAAATACATAAAGCTGTTTTTTAATATATAATATAATGTGTTTTAAACAGAGAAGTATGCTTGTTTCTTTTCACCTAACCCAGTTTTAATAAGGATAATTTGTAACCAGTACAATAAAACAATGGATACTGTTAGTGATATGCAGAATTACATCCATGTTTAGTCTTCTCTCCCTCCTCCGGTGGTTTCTGAGCTGTGGTGTTTTTTTTTACCAGCTTGGTCGTGACTTTCGGTTGTGGTAGGTCTAGTCTCTGAACCCCCAGTGTCCTGTTTCTCCTCAGTACTCAGCTCCCACCCAGATTTCGCAAGCGTTCCCTGTCCAGCCGTCCCAGCACTCGCAGTTGCCACAATTGCACAAGCCGTTCCCTGCGAGGAGATGTGAGAAGGAAAAGCTGTGAATTAAAAGAGCTGTGCCATCATGCCTGACCTTTAACAAGGTTCCTCTTTTCACACCCTGCTTCCCCGGGTGCAGCTCTGCGGTCGGGGATGGAGGCCAGCTACATTACTCAGGACAGTTGGTAGTTTTCCACTGCTTTTGGTTGCACCGCAGAGGAGGAAACTCAGGTTTAATTACCAGGGAAAACTTTTATACTTTACAGATATCCCAAATCCCACTAGTCTTTCTTGCTTCTTTCCTCATGTGATAGTGAAATCTTTAAAAATGTCTTTTTTATTGTATGTTCAATAGCAAAAAATGTCTTTTTTGTTGTGTGTTTCACACCCTGCGCCCCTGGGTGCAGCTCTCCGGTAGGGGATGGAGGCCAGCTACATTACTCAGGACAGCTGGTAGTTTCCCACTGATTTTAGTTTAGAAACTCCGCTTTAATTACAAGTACTTATACATCACCATCGTATCGCCTTTGTGCAAGCTAAGATATCCCAAAATCCCACTACTCTTTCTTGCTTGCTTTAAAAACGTCTCGTAACAGCACTTATTTATTGTACACTGATCTGCCAAAACATTAAAACCACTGACAGGAGAAGTGAATGACATTGATCATATTGGTACTATGTGGTGTTCTGCTGGAAAACCTTGGATTTTGGCATCTGTGTTGATGAGACTTAGACACCCAAATAAACATTGACCCTGAGAGGTCCTCTTGTCCATGCCCAATGGTTCAGAGCATTGTTGACCACATAAGGGGGACCAACACAATATTAGGCAGGTGGTCATAATGTTAAGCCTGATCAGTATGTTCAGTAGCAAAATAGAAAACATAGACACCAAAAGTCTCAGGTAGGAGTGTAAAACATTTAACTTCAATACAAGAGAGTCTCATATACTGCATCTAACAGGGGAGTCAAGCCACCAGCACTTTCATATTGGTTGCTTTGGGATTCATAGGCAAACCATAAAACACCACAAATAGACCATTTTCTTTAATTGAAGTGTGAGCTCTTTTAAAGACACCCAGGGTGGAGCAACATCCAGCACCGGTACCCCCAAGCTCTTCCACGAGCTACCCGAGCTGTCAGATGGAGACGCCGAGGTTAGGAAGAGGACTCCTGCTGGCTTCCTGTCACACAGCTGAAGAGACATATCTATTGCAAAACATCTCTGTGTGAGAGGAGTGAGGGGTCTGACGGAAGCAACGGAGACGAATAAGTAGGTGAGAAAAAGAACAAAGAAAGTGAGAAAAGGATTGAACTGACCTGGGCTGACTAGACAGGCCCTTCCTTTCATTAAAAGATAACACTGGTGCTTTTGATTTCGCCAATAAATTCCATGGAAAGACCAAAACCACAATGCTTACTCTTGCTCTTCTTTCCTACCCTTCTCTTTTCTTTACTGTTTTTGGCACTTGGCCTCAAGAAGGTGGTAAAGACAACCAATTCAAGTCATTTGAATTTTACTTAAATCTTTTAGTTAGCAGGTAAAGTCTGTATTATTGGGTAAAATAAAATGGCAACAACTCACTACAAAATCATGAAATATACCCCAAGACAGTGACATCATCAAAATCACCTACTGTGTCTGACAACAACTTATCAAATAAAGCTAACCTTTCCTCAATAAGTGATGTTTAATTGGTAATATTGATAAATTTTTAGTAGATGAACAGTTGTAGCATCCTGAGTGGGCTTGTATTAGCAAAACTCATGGATGTTCTGTTATACTGGGTTGTTACTTTATGTTTAACAGCCTAATTTGTCATATTGTGTTTTATTTACCCTCATGTTAGTGAAACTGTGACACCATTAGTGCAGTGGGTTGATGACAATCCCTGTGTTACTACTGATAGTTGTGTGCGGTACGATGTTTTGCATGTAGTTGTGAAGGCAAACTCGATCTCTATCAAGGGTGAATCATCACCGGCCACATTTTCATTGTATTAGCAAAATTATTGCTCAGAACAATGCATCAGTAGCTGCAGGGGATGCGCCTGTACTGACCCTGCTAGATTCTACGACCATGCAATCAAGATTTATATTAATTACTCAATATGTAGAACTGACTATTGCAAGTGTTTGGGTTGTGTAAGGTCTCTTCTTGGAGGGGAATCCTGCCTACACAAACTGAGTGCAAATTGTTACATCAATTTGACTGACTAGATTCTATTTGGCCCATTTTGTTCCCACTGGAAACAAGTAAACGTTTAAAACAAAGTCATAAATTGCTCAAGGTTTTGTAATTTCCTAAAACAGTTGGAAGCTGTCTAAACAATGCATTTTGCTGGGGACTTTTTCCATTTGCAGATTAATACGCATTCAGTATTTACAAAAGGAGGACAATGGAGAAACCTAAAGTACCTATGTGTCATAGAGCATTATGCATTTAGGAATATTCTTTCTCAGACTTTGGCTACACAGGCGGTACTTGATCAAATCACTGATGGTTTGAATGTTTTCATGGGACTTGATTGACATTAAAAAAAATGAATAACATCGCCATCTCAATATAGGACCACCCATATTCTCATTTAGGTGTGCAAGTTCAACGTATTGGGGATTAACCTCTCCGTTTCATTAGGAATTTACTGAAACCAAATTTGTTATTGAGTTCCTGATATATCAAAAATGTTAGAGTATTGTAATAGGTCTGATGGATGCTGAAACCATGAGCAATTTCTGCAAATTGATGAACATGCCATCGATAAAACACGAACAGACAGAGCTACATGGTGACAAAATGTTGTAATTTATTTGGTTTTTTACCCTGCAGACAACTGAGCAGACCTTTTTTGTCTCTTTTCTGAAATGGTTTGCTGAAATTATCGTATTCAGTGCATGAAATTAACCAGCAAGCATTCCTAATATGCTAAATTTTCCACATCACTCATCAGTTGTACGTGTAATGAGAATCTACAGCTTTGAAGGGTCCATGAAATCTCTGGATGCAGAGTAATTTATTGGCAAACTTGCCAAACTATTTTTTTTTAATATCATCACAATGAGAAAAAATGACTCAATCGCTGCTATCTGATGACGAGAAGCAGCAACTGTTTTTTTTTTTTTATCTTAATATCTAAAATTGCCTTTCCATGTAAATCAACATTCCATTGAAATAACTCACATGCATATGGTTATTCTCAGAGTCAGTAATAGTAGTCGGGAACATTTAACAGCTGTTGCACAATGTTTTCAGTGCTTGCTTCCTGTTTTCTGAGATTTTTAAACAATGTTGGTCTGCATCTGGAAGCACTGATGCTCATTTGAATGACATTAAGGCTGACATTTGGAGCCATGATGCCGTGATGAGAAAACACTTGTGAACAGCAATCCAGACTCTGACAGGCCCCGGGGCAAAAACAATTATGCGAGCAGCAAGCTTTTCCATTATCAGTGGGGAAAATAAACTGTAGCTCCTTTGGATAAACAGCCGTGTAGATGTCATGTCTCATCGCAATTAATTCTACTGTTTTCTGACTCACAACCATAGACTTTTCAATATGCACAGGAAACATACTGTTCCTTTAAAATATAAAAAAATAAAGCACTCATGATGCAGATTGGCCTGTGTCAGCATCAGGATGATGTTTAGCTAATATGTAGCTGCATTATGGGCTGCTTCTATAACAATGCATCATATACACTGATCAGCCACAACATTAAAACCACTGACAGGTGAAGTGAACAACATTGATCATATTGGTACTATGTGGTGTTCTGCTGGGAAACCTTGTATTTTGGCATCTGTGTTGATGAGACTTAGACACCCAAATAAACATTGTCCCAGAACAAGCACACTCCCTCATGCAAATGGCAATCCCAAATGTCACTGGCCTACCCCCGCAGGAAAATGCACCCCACCACATGGTAAAAACATCAAACAATCAGGAACATCTTGAGGAACATGACAATGGCCCAAGATGTTGATTTGACCTCCAAACTTCCTAGACCCCATTCTGATCAAGCATCAACAGGATGCAGTGGAACAAGTTTGATTGACAGAGGCCCCACTGCACAAGCCAGAGCACCCAATGGATCCACTGCCAAAGTCCTGGTGCCAGACCCCATAGGACGCCCTGAGGGGTCCTTTTGTCCATGCCCAATGGTTCAGAGCATTTTTGAGCACATAAGGGGGACCAACACAAAATTTGGCAGGTGGTCAGTATGTTATGCCTGATCAGTGTATATACAGGAAGTTTACAAATTAAATATAATGGCCGAATCAGAAAAGACAACTTTAATGTATCTCATCATAACTCACCTGAGTAAGACAACTGCGCCCTTTGAACCCACCGCTAAGTCAGGAAGTCTGTCACCACTCCGGTCGAAAGACATCTGACTGATCGAAATGCCAAAGAATCTCAGTCCTGACTGGACTTCAGAGGCAGCTATTCTCTGTGTAAATGGAAATATAATAGTTTATATAATAATTATGCAAAGTACACAAGACTTTACATAGTTGATGATGTTCAGTCTTCTCTTTGAGTTATTTAAAGTTGCTCACCTGTGAGTAAGCAGAATTGATTCTTACTCCTCCTTCGCCATGGAATATGTAGATGCTGCCTTGACCGTCGTTCTCCAAAGGTGCTCCGACTGCCAAATCACTGAATCCATCTGTGTTCAGATCAGGCAGCACGGCGAGAGAAGACCCAAACCTTCCTTTGTCAGATTCACCTCCTCTTAGTACTAATGGAGCATCAAACCGACACTCGACTTTCTGGTGAAAATACAAGAATGCGAGTGAATGCTTCATACTCACTGAAAAGTAAACAGATAAACAGATAGATGCACTTAGTGGTACTAGATATAACTGCCATTTACCAATTGAGTTACAGTGCAAACGTAAACCCTTCCCTCTCTATCCGGTTCCTTGTACATTGGGGCAGATATGAGGATTAGGTCAGTGTAGCTGTCAGAATTCAGATCCATGGCACAAACCTCCGCCCCAAAATATTCACCAGTCTGAAACTGTGTAAGCGACAAATCAGCGATGAAACGACTAAGATAACCAGCAAGTTTTTATTGAAGAAAATAATTATAATGTGATTTACGTTGTCCCTCAGGACTATCTGTCCCTGTTGTAAGTACGTACCTGCCATGGATAGGGGTCAATCATTTGGCTAAAGCTTTCTTTGTAAACAGCCATTGCAATTCCTCTGTGTTTGTATCTTGGAGCACCAACAACTGTCAGGAGGCCATCCTTGGTTTTAACAGCTGCCATGGAGTAACCTACAGTTTAACAATCAGGCAGAGGAGAAAAAAGATTAAAATATACAAAAGTTTAACCAATGTAGACAGGTTGTATATATTTTGCAGATGTTTTTATTGTTATTTAACTAAAAAAGAAAAAGAAGCCTACTAGCTCTAAATCTTATTTTCCTGTCTTGTATCCACAGCATGTCTTTACATTGTTCTTCCCTGAAAACATTTATAAAACCATTGCAGTTTCTAAGGCTACATTATATGCAGTTTATCAACATACTTAT